>JAWPHD010007088.1:0-134551 GCA_037043455.1 Cyrtodaria siliqua | reverse complement strand
TACACCATGACACAACACATTCCTTCCGAGTTTCGAGTTTGTAGTTTAAGCTGTTCTTGAGTTAGCGCGAAGACAGTGCGATTTTTAGTGTTTGTTTACATGTTTTTGTTACCATGGCAACCACATGTCTTATGCGAATCTACCCAAAAGGGGAGGTGCACAACTAGACCATGACACAAACATTCCTGCAAGTTTCGAGTTTGTATTGCCAGCCGTTTCTTGAGTTCTCGGCAAAGACAAGAAGATTTCTGGACCGACCGACCGAACAGACCGACATTTGCAAATCAATATGCACCCCCATCCCACCCCCCACCCCACCCTTTCGGGAAGCGGGGCATAATGATACCATGCACATATTGATATTCAAACATACTAGTTTACAATACATACTATATAATCATATATAATATTTGTGAAACAAAAGTGTGTATCATTTGATTCATTCACTACAGTACTGAAGTAGATTATCCCTTCAAATGTCATAAAATGAATGACTTTAATGCGCATTGAGAGTATAGTTACCTAGAAAATAATCTTGCATACAGTATTACTTGAAACGTTACTGGGTTCAAACATGAAAGCCAATGAGAGTCACCTCTCGGATACTAATCTTGCTGATTTTGTCTCCAGTTATGCGAATATGACTTAGAAATCATCTATCAAGCACTGCGTTCAAACGTTACGTTAAATTAATAGTTGACTGCGGTTTTATGACTGAAGATTGGCATGCTAACATGATAACAGTTCGATACGGAATTCAACGTTTCTAATTGAGCGGAATCAGTCGACCTCGAAGATATTGTTTTAGTATTAGAATTAAGCTAAACTAGCACCTGCAAGATGTGCATTGTGTGTGGACTTTAAAGGGACACATGGGCAATCTTTTAGTTTTTAAAAACCTTATATTTGTTCAATCATTAATATTTATTTATAAGAATAGTATTAAGCACTTTGTTTTGCATATTATGTAATTTTATGATAACTTATAGTATATTAAGACGAAATAGTGAATACTTAAAATTTGATTATTTAAATGTAACCGGGTAAAGTAAAAATGATTCTGGATATATAAATTGAGACAACCCATTTCAAACACTTCAAGATTGCTGTGTATCCCCTTTAATAATATGATTGCGTTTAGGTAAGCGATTGGCTTTTAAGTTTATGTTTATATGATTTCATTTGCTGTAACTTTATTATCGCTTAGCGTTTTAAGCAAGTTGCCTGAGAGCACTGTGGAATAATGTTTATCCAAAGGATATTCCAAGCCCAGTAATCGACGTCATCAGCAGGTGCACGAGATGATCATCCGTAACGAAGAATTGTCTCAAATCGGGTAAGTAAAACACACGGCATTTTCATCTCTAATTCTCAGTCCATAAAGATATAATAGTGCCAAAAGTATCGCAAATCAATGGTATAAAATGACTCGGTTGAGAGCAGAATCAAAGAAAGTTAAAAAATGAAAAAACTCCGCCTGAGAATCATCTCGCTAAAATAACGTTAAAAATAAAAAAAACTCCGCTGAGAATCATCTCGCTAAAATAACTTTCTTTGATTCTGCTCTGAATTCGCTAAGTATGACATCACAATCAATGAGTCAGGTAATTCAATAAGGTATACTTGATTATGAAACATTTGTTTCAAAGACAATCACCATAGTTATGTTGTAAATAAATAAAGAAAACGTGTACACTATAAATGAATATTACAAAATAATATAAATGTGCGTCATTACATCAAGTGTAGACTACTAGAAGCAGTTTAATCACGAAATAAGAGGGAAAGAAATATCGAAAACATTTTAAAAAATAGGTTACAAGTTGTACAATATAGGTTAATACAAACAAGGCAACATTACTGCAGTCGATATCTTTCAATTAAATACAATTTTGAAAAACAGAACATTCTATTTTGGAAATGGGCATTTGTCTCACACGACCGAGGAACAAAATGCATATATACAATATAAACCTTTGTCTGAATTCCTATGCCATTCGTACGTCACTCTTGTTGCGAACACCCTTGAACTAACACCAAACATTCGTGCAATCATACGGTGTATATATAGAGTTTAATTACCATGAGTTTGTCAATACTGGATTAGTATCCCTCTTGAAAATAAGTCCGCATAAACAAACGAGTTCGCAAGCACATATTTGTTTTCACGAGGGATAAATGTCGTGTATTGAACAACTCATGGTTATTAAATTATATATTACTTTTCTTTTTTTTTGAATAATAACCTTAATTGAGATAGTTTTCACCAAACATATTGAAAATCCTTTGTGTATGCATCTCAAACCACGTGTTCGTCATTGAATAATGTCAGTAAGTAAATTGAAGTTTTAATATTGGAGAATAAATTACTAAAATCTCCTGAATTTTATGATATACATTTTTTGTAGATTTATTATCAGTCCCAGTTTATTTAAATCATCGAGAAACACGAAATACAACGAAATACAACGAAATACAACGAAATGCAACGAAATACAACGAAATACAACGAAATGCAAATACAAAGTTAACAGAAGTTCTAAAACATTCGGCTGGACGGAAATATATCCATAGGGAATTATTTCCCCGTTTTTATTATCACCTTTCCGTCCCTAGGAAATCTCGGTAAATCCTTGTAAGAAATGCAAAATAAATGATTCCTGGTGGAATTATACTTATCTGGATATTAGTATATGAAAGTAGATATAAAAGTCGAACAGGAAATGTAGCATTCAAGGCCCATAGTCAACTAAAACACTCACAGAAACGAGGAATTATTACAAAGATAAATACAAACCAAAGTATATGTGGTCAGTGGCAAAAGCAAAAGGTCGCTGGGGGTTTCAACCAGGATCTATGGTGCATCAAAAATGAGATATAGGGTCCTATAGAAACCACAGCGTCCGAACGTAATGGTATCATAGGTCCGCACTGAACTGCAAACGAGGACTTGATATTATTGTATATGTTCATATTGTCCCGTTTAGTTTGCATTGAGCTAAGTGTGCAATATTCTACGATATTGCACACATTGATATTGCACCTGAACTTTTTTTCGTGCTTGCTAAGAGCCGCGAAATAGAAATAAGGAACTACTTTCAAATAAAAATAACGGAATCCTTCCTATAGTGTCAACAAAAAAATACGTGTTTATTTTTCCAACCTTTTTATGGCAGAAATTGATAAATTAATTGAAATGGTCACTCACCCACTGTTTTTAACGTTATCGAATGGTAAACAAACTTTAGAAAATCGCTTGCTGTTGTTAATGACGTCATCCGACATCGACGTCGTTTTCGCGCAAAATAATCATCCACACAAAATGAAACTGAATGCCAAGATAGGAATTCCATCAAAAGCTATAAAAATAACACAAATACAATGAAAAGTAATAGTCATACAATTAACATTGATCGAAAACAATATGAAAATATACAATTGTTTTGGCGCAGGACGACTCGCAAGCTCGTCGTCCTTTGCTAAAACAACTCGTTCCAAGTAATATTTAGCCATACAAATTCAATAACCTATAATACACTCACTCTTACCCAATTATCATCACAATAACACTGGAGAGTGTAAATAGTGATATCCCCCCCCCCCCCCCCCCCCACCCACCCCCACCCCCTACCGACGCAAGGTTATATTCTCTAACAAACAAAGCTGAATTATTAGGCAGTAAAGGTATATCACATAAATGATCATGTATATATGAATATAAAAAAACCTAGAAAGCCACAAAGAAAATACTATATGACTTGGCAGAAGCCAGAACAACCAGAGAACAAACCATTAAGGGTACGACAAAACAAACGTTAAGACAAGACAAACATCAAACGTTACCGTCCTTTGAAGATGTAGACGTCATCATTTTGGTCCACACTCTGTCCGGTCATCGCACAGTCAAAGAGAATGAATGAATGAATTGTGTTTTACGGCACGTCGACACATAGTGCACAAAAACTGACGAAAGATGAAGAAATGGAGTAGTAATTAAATAATAATGTAAATATATAAAGATAAAACTATTTACAAATAGGGGATGATATGGTAGTAATATATGCAAATAGGTCAACAACTAAACATGCAGTGTGTTGCAAAATGACAGTGTCATAACCTCTTTTGACAAACTATTTAGCAATTTTAAAAACTATTGTATGAAAGTAATTATGACCAAGGATCTTATGAAGTTTGTAAATCACATCACCATAGAAGTCTGGTTGTGATAGTCCTTGTCGCAGAAAAGTTCTTAAATTACTTTCATACTTTAAAAGTAGATCAGGGTTATGATACACATATTACGAATATTAAAATCCTCACCACGAATACAAGCCCTAGAAAAACGAATAAGTTGAGAAACATAGAACCGCCTAAGAAGTAGCTCGGGGAACATCCCCATCTAAGTGGGGATAACTAACAATATCAAAATTAAAATAATACGGGCTATTACTCCAATAATAACCAGAGTTATTGGGAGGCAGCACCCACGGTTTTGTTAGCTTGCTCTGCAATTGTAATATTCGTTTAATTGCGCATGCGCAATCTTTTTTCTACCTTTCACGGCCAAAACTTAATGACAGCGGTATGTAGTTTTGTTCATGTTATGTAAACTAATGCATTTTTCTCCCTTTCCTTGAGGTCAATTGTCTTATTCGTTTGCAATAGCATAATGAGTTTCTGTTAATAAGTATTCCGCCATACTTTCTATTCAGGATGCTTTCAAATTGATCAGAATTTTGAAGATTTGTGTTTTGTCTTGATGCTTTGTCTCGTAACGTCAGCATATACAGCTTATATTGCCGTTAATTACGATAATTTCTGAATTTAAACTGGCGTGCTCATATAGAGGTAGAGAGTTCTGTAATGCATATGTTAAATTTGTAATTAATTTGGATAACCCTTTCTTTCCTTGCAAGTAAGCGTGTTAAGTACAGAGGTCCCCGGCATGTTTAATGTGTATGTTGTATGTAACCTAATTCGACGCATTCCACCAGTGCATTTGACTCAGCTGTCGTTATTGGACTCTTGCCAGAAATCCGCTCACATTGTAACGCTTATTGCGAATTAATGGCTTGAATTTTAAAGGTACATGCGCTATTGTTTTAGAAATGGCAAATTATTAAATGGCATTAGCAGTTCACACACTTGCCAGAACAGAATAGAACAAATGTAAGGTGCATATTTCATAAGCAACAACAATATTAATATCTCGCATCAGCTTGCAGAGTTGTATAGGTTTTCTCAAATAAATAAATAATTTACATAAATATATAAATAATAAACTAATGAATAAATAAATAAATAAATACATACATAAATAAATAAATAAATAAATAAATAAACATTAATATTATTATTATATATGTATTATCATTGTTCTTGTTGTTTTTGTTTTTTTGTTAGAAAAGGCATAATATAAGTATCTATAGATATATACACTAAAAAAAAAGAAAAAAAGAAGAAAAAAAGGAAGAGGAAGCAGCAAAAGAAGGAGAAAAATAAGAAGAAGAAAAAGAAGAAGAAGAACAAGAAGAAGAAGAAGAAGAAGAAGAAACAGGTTAAGAAGAAGAAGAAGAAGAAGAAGGAAAATATATGCAAATAAAGGTTATCTACATAAAGCTATATATAGTCTAATACATAATTCGAGATATGGATGCTATTACCTATAACAAATAAATAATAATAAAATAAAAAAAAAAATAAAAAAAAATTGCATAGAAAAATGTGTATATAATAATAATAAATATAATAAAAATGACATAAAAAAAAAAGATAAAAAAATAAATAAATAATATAAGTGATAATAATAATAATAATAATAGTGAATAATAATACCAGCTTCAATAACAATAGTGTTAGTATTCATAATAACAATATTAGTAATCATAATAATAATAATTATGATTATAATAACAATACTAGCATAAGTAAAAAGGAGATTTACATTACATTACATAAAACTATATAAGCTTCGCAATTTGTAAGTGATTTTCGTTTTATTCTGTTTCATGAATCGAGCCTGCTAAGCGGTAGTGTGCAATCCAGGCAGGAAGGTGACTGTCCAGTGGCTTGGACCGGGCTTGCTGTATGAAGAATGTGACGGCGGTTCACAAGCTAAATAGTATTGTGACGTGATGCATCAGCCGATATACAGCAGCACTCAGTAAAACAGTTAAGGTAATGGGGTGGAAATCAAGTGTGCGCATGGTTTTCACAGGGCCCGCATAATTTCTGCAAATCTAATTCTTGACCGTATGGCCCTCATTGTATCCATGGTTCTCATGTATTGCCAATCGGCACCACTCCCTTTCATACGAATGTTCTAGTAAGATATTTAATTTGTTTCCTGTCCATATACGATGTCATCGTTCTAAAAGAGGAGTTTAGTACTGGTTCCATCTCAGTACCGGTTTCAAGAATGGATTCCCTGGCACACAATACTTATTCAATCATCGGATCTTCTTATTAAGCCAATCCAACAGATGTTAAGCTGGTAGAGGAATCTTATTAACTACTTCACGAGTAGCAATTTTCCAAAATGTAGCCGGTTGCCGTAGTTAGGAAATTGGAATGTGATTAGAGTTTGATACCCCTCACGGATACACTTGATTATTTTATGGACGCATGCATTTTAATTTGAGGGATAGCCCCTTAACATTCAAATGGATGCCAGTACGTGTAGCGTGTTCTACTAACATGTTTGACAATCTAGGGTTCCTTCTGCGGACAGCAAGTCCGTCGGTTCTATTATGGAGTTTCGTTGGTTTTAGGTGCCATATACTCCGTAAAGGTCGAGATATCGTCATGGACTGTTTACGGATCATTTATGATAGTCGAGGGCTGTGGCTGTTCTTTTTGCAATACTTGTCTTTTCCTTCCGTCACCCTTTAGTCGCAAAGGCATTCCTGTTCGGTCTCGTATCACAACTTTTAAGACGGTTCAGGTAGTGGTAGCAGTGTCAGTAAGAGTCCCTTAGCCTAGCAACAGAGTAATGATTTTGCGTATTGGTACTGAAGCATTGGTGGTGTCTTTTAGGCATCCACATCTCGGTTCGGCAAGCCAATATTATCATCCATACGTACTTTTATGGCCAATTTAGACAGCCATACTCATGCTGTTTATTGTGGTACCCTGCACGTAATTATTTAATAGTTGGATAACCGTCACTTATAGACAGGCATTCGAACTGTTAGTCAATTTCAGAGTGGTAGACATTTAGGTCAAAGTTAGTAATAATCATGCACCCACGTCTTACTGTCTTATATATCTCATTTATCAATCACACGTCATTCTCTGGCCGATCCTATTTCACGAAACCCTTTGGACACAGCTTGGCGACACGACATACGAGCTCTGGGTGTTCTGGCGGCAGGACTATAAACCTTATAACTACACTAATCCCCCTCCCATCCCCCCGACACCCCATACCGAGTCATTTCTTGTTTTATCACGGCTTCCCATCGCGAAGTCTCACGATTGCCGATCGCATCGCTATACGTTCAGATGACAGCCTCTTACTTTGTAGGTATACGTGGTTTCCAATCATTTAGACAGCCTTACTCATGCAGTATTTGGATCCCCTGCACTTTATCAAATAGTGGGATAACCGTCAAGTAAACACTGGCTTTAAAACTGTTAATACAGCCTTTGAAGAGGTTTGTAAGACGGATCAGAGTGGCAGAATTTCAATTGTCACCTTCTAATTTTAAACACTGACATAGTTTCATCCGTACTGAAGAGTCTTGTCTCTGCTAATCTTGAATATATGTAGGTCAGTTTAGTTATTTCATTTTGATCGCTGCCATATGGCCGTCAGCGAATCCTTCAATTCACTGAAATCAAAGTCAATGACAGTTAACAATTTTGTAATTAGTAAATTTCAATATAATACTGACCACTGTTCCCCAGGGTCGGGATAACAGCATGAAATATTAAGCCTTTTGGGCTTATTATTGGTGCATCATGCCTAGTTCGGTCGTGCACATTATTGTAATCTTTAGAAAAGAAATAACTTTCAAGTGATTAAAAGCCTTTTGGGGCTTCACTAAGGGTATAAGTCTGTTGTACCATGCCCTCTTTTGTTTAAGCCTAGCGGGGCTTCATATTTTGTTTAAGCCTACTGGGGCTTCATTAAGGGTATCAGGATTATGGGACATGCCCTCTTTTGTGAAACGTGTTAAGGGCTGCCATTATATATGTATGTGTTGCCGGCAGCCCGCTATTTGGAGCCACGCCCAATATTTGCCAAAACTATATATTATACGATCAAACGTTTTAATAAAGGATAATATTTTCTTGTGTGTTTGTCAAGTTGGTGCCTTCCTAATAATCTATCTTGTCATAGAGTGTGATAATTAGTTCACCATTTTCAATAGAGAAATGTAAATCGAGAAAAGAAGGGACAGTATCAGAAATGTTGGCTTTGTTGAGTTGAAGTACTTTGGGATAGATCATATTAACCATAGTAGAAAAGAAAGGATTGTCAATGTTCAAAATGTCACCCACAGGCATCATTAAAGGCTTTAATTACATCTGATTGAGTATCTGACGAAAGACCATCTGGTTTCTCCAGTCTGATTATGTTTGTAGTGTGTATATGGAGTATGGATTCTCAAAATACTTCAGTTATATACATACCTCGTCGTCAGTAGGCTTAGAAACGATGCACATTTGTTTTAAAATGTGGCTGTTGTTGGCTGTTGTTGGCTGGATAGCTACTTTTAACTCTTAATACAAGACAGAATTTGACGTTTTCTATTAGGCAATAAAAATGTGATGTTTGACCATCGCACAGGGATTGCATGACATTCAAAGATTCAGTTATTCCATAATTCATATTTGTTATTATTGTTTGTTTCTCTGCGTGTTTGGGGTTGTCTGTTGTCCTTGAATGTTCTATTTCCTGTTTGACATTTATATCTACTTGATCTGGTTTAATGTATGGCATAGTAAGACACCTTTCTGATAGTAAGCGTCATCATTAAGTACAATATAACGTTACATTCCAAAAAACAAGGTGGTTCCACTACACCAGATTTTTAAAGGTTCTGACTATTATTTAATCATCCTGCTTTTTTAATTTTGTCTTTTGACTGTTACTTCTGATACGTAGGCTTTATAACCTCTGGTCCCAACTAAATTCCATTTTGTCTATTTCGCTCATTGGTTTCTCGTTTTTTTTTTGTTAAAAACTGGGATCATAAGCCGCTGGCAATGGAATGCTATAAAAATGCCTCATTGAAGGCTGAAGGTCTGTTCACCGTCATATGCATACCATCTTTGAGATGCTCAAATTTCGTACTGTTGTTATTTTAAATATTGAATACTGCTCAACCCGGGGCTAGATGGCGTGAACGGCAGCAATCATTTTTCACTACTGTCTCAAACCGAGACTGCATTCTTTTTTGTATTTATCATGTTGGGCGCTTTCCAAATTGCTCATTTCATAACCTGTTTGTGGTGTCGCATACTTTGATGTACATTTTAAAAAATCACAATACTCACCATGCGCACCGGTTCGGGGTGGCCTCATTGTTTGATATATATTGGCCGAGTTAAGCATGTCTCATTTAATATCTAACGTGATCCGAATTTAAATAATTGAACAAATCAGACGCTTTTCAATACTAAGACATAATTATATTTTTGCGGTACATCAGTGCACGCTTTATCTTTATTTCATCCATTTGTTTGTGAAATACTCTCTCTACAGTAATACACGACATTAAATGTTTGGGTCGACAGTTTTGTTAGTGACAAGTAAAGCAAGAACGAAAGGTATGAAATTCGAACTGGAATTGTAGCATTCACAGAATACAGTCAACCATTATTACTCATACAAAACAGCAATTACAAGGAAGAAGCAACGTATGCTACCCTACGAACTTAAAATGGTTGATAAAAGAAATGCCGCCTTGGAACGGACGGTGGCAAAACGGTCGCTGAGGTCTACACCAGGTTCTAGAGTGCAACACACATCATTTTTACCCTATTGTCTTTCCAATGAAACGATAAAGTGTAAGCAAATACGTCATCCCGAGGCTTTCAGATCAATTTTATCCTTTTACTCAAATTAGGCAGCTATTTCAGACAAACATACACAACATACAATTTAAATGTCTTGTCGGCATTATTATTTGCCTTACCACTTTAAACCTCGGATGATTACATGTCTAACCGATATCTAACGCATTCTTTACCGTTAAGGAATTGCTTGATTTATCTAGTGTTGCTTGATTTATCTAGTGTTGCTTGATTTAGCTAGTGTTGCTTGATTTAACTAGTGATTTAGCTAGTTTTGCTTGATTTAGCTAGTGTTGCTTGATTCAACTAGTGTTGCTTGATTTAGCTAGTGTTGCTTGATTTAACTAGTGATTTAACTAGTGTTGCTTGATTTAGCTAGTGTTGCTTGATTTAGCTAGTGTTGCTTGATTTAACTAGTGTTGCTTGATTTAGCTAGTGTTGCTTGATTTAGCTAGTGTTGCTTGATTTAACTAGTGTTGCTTGATTTAACTAGTGTTGCTTGATTTAGCTAGTGTTGCTTGATTTAGCTAGTGTTGCTTGATTTAACTAGTGTTGCTTGATTTAACTAGTTTTGCTTGATTTAGCTAGTGTTGCTTGATTTAGCTAGTGCTTGATTTATCTAGTGTTGCTTGATTTAGCTAGTGTTGCTTGATTTATCTAGTATTGCTTGATTTAGCTAGTGTTGCTTGCTTTAGCTAGTGCTTGATTTAGCTAGTGTTGCTTGATTTAGCTAGTGCTTGATTTATCTAATGTTGCTTGATTTAGCTAGTGTTGCTTGATTTAGCTAGTGCTTGATTTAGCTAGTGTTGCTTGATTTAGCTAGTGCTTGATTTATCTAATGTTGCTTGATTTAGCTAGTGTTGCTTGATTTAGCTAGTGCTTGATTTAGCTAGTGTTGATTGATTTAGCTAGTGTTGCTTGATTTGATTTAGCTAGTGTTGCTTGATTTGGCTAGTGTTGCTTGATTTAACTAGTGTTGCTTGATTTAACTAGTGTTTTTGTCCCGCCGATGATAAACCTGCTGGAGATTACAGCAATTTTAAAGTAGTTTCGTCTGTGCGTGTATGCGTGACTTTATATTACCTCTCACGAACAGATTGCGTGACGCTTCTGGACATATTATCACAATTCTTGATGTATCGTTTTTAAGTTTAATGAGAATCCTTTTTAATTCAAAACCTCGACCGAGTTCCATTGCTAAAAATCCACGCGTCACAACCCAATGGCCGCCAAATGGAGCACATTAAAATATGCCATTTGGAAACGTTTTGCACGAGTTTTGAGGTATTACCATTTAAAGTTTTCCACTAAGCTTTTTTTCGTAACTGTGCGAAGTGGATTCTATGGTGACGTATACCTAAACCCTGGAAGGGATGGTAACTTTTGATATTTGTTTTAATATTGTCTTGTGCCCGTTGTGGTTTATTATATTTTTGCTGTCAAATCATCGATTACTTGCTTTGCATTTTTCTAGGATTTTGTTTTCATATTCATATACAGATCATCTTTGTGTTATATTATTATACTGTTTATTAGTGCCGCCTATATTGGTAGAGGGCATCCTATATCACAGATATTATCTGATTCTAATGAAATTTACTGCGAGCAATATTCAAAACAACGGATGAAAAAGCAATTACACCTACTAGAATATATTGTATATTAAGAGAAAATACAAATAATGTGTTTACCTCACTCATATATAAGTTTTGCTTTGAGATCAATCTAAATCAATGTTGATGACATTTAACTTGGTATCACCACGTTTCGTTATCTAGAACGGAACTCTTAAACTTAACTTTTCACGAGTGTCCGCTCAATCCTTAATTCGGCATAGATGGATAAATGGTCAACGAACTTAGACACGTGTAATAAGGTAAGATATATTTGTGCTTTTCAATGGAAAAACACGTATTTGTCTGACGCGTAGTTGCAAGTTTGCTTTGTAAATATTAATTCGTAAAGTAGGTATAAAAGTCTAACAGGTAAATATAGCATTCATTGATCACATTCAATCAAAAACAAGTACAGTCGAACCTCGATAGCTCGAAGTCAGCGGGACCATATGGATATGTTCGAGCTATCGGTGGCTTCCAGGCATCGAGGGAACGATAAAAAACAAAATATCTATCCGAATTTGTGTACCGCCCGAAATAGTGTTACTTGTCTACGTGTGTATTGTTCTCGGTTTGTTTTTTATGTTAATGCATCTTTGTTTAAACCTCATAACGGATATATAACATGTTATTGTTACACTGAAAGTACAAAAAAAACTGCAATAATGTGTTTGTTTTATCATTTATTTAAAGAAATATCACACAAATACATTTTAACATACATGCCGGAAGTCCGAATAATGAGAAACAAGGTAAGACTGGTTTCGGTACATAGAATTGAATATAATAGACAATTGTGAAGCACATAATTCACTGTTGATATATACGTTTTTGTTTGTACAGTTGTTCTATTTAAAAAAGTTCACTATACATAAAATGTATCTGTCTATTATCGCTTTTCAATCATAAATGTTCGCACCTTTAACAATCAACTTTACCTGTTTTTGCACTATGATCGAACTTGCTACAAACAACCGCGTTGATTACAATTAATATGGCCGACGTCGCTTGGCAACGGATCATCACCTTCGATTAAGCGAGGTTTAAATACACACAAAAATGGATCTTCTGACCGTAAAAAGTATTCGAGCGAGCCAGGGTATTCCAGAAATAATATTCGAATAATCGAGGATAAATTGCATTGAATTATATAGGAGTTGTGTCGGGACCGGAAAATGTGTTCGAGTTACCGATGGTATTCGAATCACCGGTGTTCGAGCTATCGAAGTTCGACTGTATATAAAACAAAACAAACAAGTATAAGGGAAAATAAAAACAGAGCATGCGACACCACAAACATAGAAGACTTGACAGTAGGTTGACACTTCCCAATAATTTGGCATTTGTCGAAAATCATTATAACCATTTCATGACAATTCGTTTTTATTCAATTTATTGGCATGTGCTACTGCATCTGCACTGCAACTGTCCCAAAACATAAGACATAATGTTTTATGGATTATAGCATATTTTGCTCAAAATGGCTAAAATTCTATCTTTTAAAAAGATGTTTGTGATTCGTTTTCATTGACCGTGTATATATTATGCCAGTAGCAATGATGTTGTAAAGAGGACTTCATTCCGACCAAACTAGAACAAAAGTATGAAAGGAGAAATTTGGAAATCGCCGAACACGATAAGTACAAAAAATGTTGCAGTCTCGGTGTGATTGAGACGGTAGTGAAAAGCGCTTGCTACCGTTCACGACCTCTAGCCCTGGGTAGAGCAGAACTAAAAAAAAAGTTGTTCTTGCTCTGAAACTCTCCAAAAATTACTCGTTCTCTACTTAAGTTATATCGAGGAAGACAGTTATATCATAAGCATCTATATTTCTGAGTTATTCATTCCACATGTGTGAATATGTTTGTATGATTGACTGTTATATAGATGTACCAACAGTACAATGCAGAAAATTGCAGAAATGTATTAGGAAATATTTATTGAGATAGATTTTATGGAACATAATATGAGTAGCACGGAGAGTGTTTCAAATGCACAAATCAAAAACAAATTGAGTAGTGATACAACTTACTGGGTATTCATCAAGCTTCTTAGCAATATCTTAATTTAAGCCAAAATTTTTCAATTTTTTAAACACATTTTTCTATCGTTTTAAGACAATTTCTTTATATTTTTGATAGTATTATTGATTAATAATACCCTTAACTAAAACATTATCTGAACATAGATGCTCTATAGTGTCACTGAGAGGTTAATTAGGATATTTGAAAATATGTAAATATCTTAAATTTTGACTTAAGTAATATTTTCAATTAAAGTTGCTTGATGTATACGGCCCCTGGTCTTTTTGAGATCCTCGTGCCAATAAGTGTGGCTCTAAAGTAGAATATCGTTCAATTCGGTGCCAGAGGTTGTGAGGATGTACTTTCTGACATTGCTTTTCATCAACAGGTTAAATAGAAGTTATCTGCTATTGTCTTGTTTGTGTTCGCCGATGCTTCTCAAAGTTCAAATTGTCATTTCCCAAATTGTAAAACATAAAATATCTATTTACACATTCTCAGATCACAAATGTATGTCTCAACACAAATCTAAAAGTCACGTTCGATGCAGACGAGAGCTAATTAAAGAAACATAAAAAGCACAGTGCCGCCATTCCAATTACGTAAAGGCACTAACCCGCGAAATAAGAGCAAAATTACAATATAAAATCGATGATCCAAACACTATCCGATGTATAAATACGGATGTGCTTGATGATGATACACAAATCTTCATACTTCATATAAACAACAGTCAATATAGTGCAGTCAAAACTGCAATTAGATGCTGATAAAATACAAAGTTCCTAAATATTGGCAAAGACATAATACGAACATAGGAAATAAGCAGGATAGAGCATAATTTTCGTTAGAATGTAAAATAGTGATCAGAAAAGAATGACAATTATTGCGATACAGAGGATATACTCATAGGGAATATGTAGGCATCGAGTATAGGGTAGTGCTTATATTCGTATCATATACGCACTATCGTTCGTACTACAAGCTGTTGATGTATATCCTAACTTTTAGTACAGTAATCCCGCCTACTTCATAGTATACAGTAACAACAATGCAGATAGTTCCTAAGTGCTTTAGTTTAAGTATAGTTCATTTTATTGTTGTCACATGTATATTGATATGACTTTCACATCACCAATACAGCTTTCGTAATTGTTTTTCACAAATTTAATACTTTAATCATTTTATACATACTTTCTACAAATTATGACAATGAAATGGAATAACTAGATATAAATGACACTATTTAAGAAACTGGAAAGATTATAAGAATCTGTCATGGGTATCCGGTGAAGATAGGGAATTCCAACCCGAGGTATACGTGTTTTTATCTTTTTATCGGAACCTCGGCAAATTAAAACACTTATACCGGGGGTTGGAACTCCCTAAATTCACCGAATACCCATGATAGATTAGTTTTTCTTGCATATCAAAGACATGTGCGTTGCTGCCGGCAGCTACTGACGTTTTGCATGTTTTCCTGCATATCGGATGTTGGTGAGCGCGTGACTTTTATCTTTACCCATAAAGATAGACTTTCCATCCACCATGTAAAACGTGGATAGCCTTATCCGGTATGCAGTGGAAGAATGATTATAAGAATATTTCATGCGTTTTTATCAGTAACGAGGCTCTGCCGAGGTACCGATTAAAACACTTATACCGAAGGTTGGAATTCCCTATCTAAACCGAATACTCATGATAGATTATTTTTCTTTCATACCAGAGACATGTTGTACGTTGACGCCGCCAGCTACTAACGTCTTACAAATTTTCGTGCATACCGGATGTTGATGCGTGTGTGAATTTTATCTTTACCCATAAAGATACGACTCTGCCGAGGTACCGATTAAAACACTTATACCGAGGGTTGGAATTCTCTATCTAAACCGAATACTCATAATAGATTATTTTTCTTTCATACCAGAGACATGTTGTACGTTGACGCCGCCAGCTACTAACGTCTTACATGTTTTCGTGCATACCGGATGTTGATGCGCGTGTGAATTTTATCTTTACCCATAAAGATACGACTCTGCCGAGGTACCGATTAAAACACTTATACCGAGGGTTGGAATTCTCTATCTGAACCGAATACTCATGACAGATTATTTTGCTTTCATACCAGAGACATGTTGTGCGTTGACGCCGCCAGCTACTAACGATTTGCATGTTTTCGTGCTTACCGGATGTTGGTGCGCCACTAGAATGCAAAATAAAATGAAACAATTATGTTTTCAAATAAAACTTTGATTTAAAGAAAAATATCTTACAACTGAAATTGCCAAAAATTTCTGCAAAATCAAAACAACTCTAAAATGTGTGTACTTTAAAGCATGTTTAATATAACTTCATTAGAATCCTTAGAATCCTGGTGACTTATATATATATTTTACTTTTAAATAAATGACTTGACACTGTCGTATACACGTTTTAAAACGTCGAGCAGTAGAACATACTTTTTTTATATCTTGAATAATTATTTCAGACAAGTTATTTTCTTCAATAAGAGAGTAGGGTATGGACCATATATGCTTTTGTTTAAAATAAAAAGAAAAATGAGGATTACTTTTGTTTGCGTATGATTTGTAGTGCGATGACCTAACTTTATTTTGATATTTTTGTATTTTAATGATATCAAAGACACATTAAATATCAAATAAAAAAAGCTCAGCACTTCATTCTTTTCCAACCAGCATCCTTAAGTAACGTTTTGTTTCTTTGCAAAGCTACCGTATACATTTCGGTGAGTGTATTGTCCCGTGCTAGGGTAACCCATTTTGCAGCAAAGATAATCCACTGTCTCGACCACGATAATTGGAAATTACCCAATGAAAAATGAAAAGAAAATACCATGGATTTAATCGATTGAATATGAATTGTGAACATGCTATTAAATACAGTTATCCGACTCCTGGGGAATCTGTACATTGCGAGAACAGGTTAGTGCATAGTACGAAATGGTGAACTTTATAAAGAAACTTTGGAAGTGTTTATTTTGTGTGGCATATCATGAAACTCCGACAATTCCAAACACAAAAAATATATTTGGAATTATTAACTTATGTCCGATATTCTTGCATTTCGGATAAGGCTATCCACGGTTTACATGTGTGATAGAAAGTCTTATCTTTATGGCTTAAGATAAAAGTCACACGCGCACCAACATCCGGTATGCACGAAAGCATGCAAAACGTTAGTACCTGGCGGCGTCAATGCACAACATGTCTCTGGTATGAAAGAAACATAATCTATTATGGGTATTTGGTTCAGATAGGAAATTCCAACCCTCGGTATAAGTGTTTTAATCGGTACCTCGGCAGAGTCGTATCTTTATTGGTAAAGATAAAAGTCACACGCGCACCAACATCCGATATGCACGAAAACATGCAAAACGTTAGTAGCTGGCGGCGTCAACGCATAACATGTCTCTGGTATGAAAGAAAAATAATCTATCATGAGTATTCGGTTCAGATAGGGAATTCCAACCCTCGGTATAAGTGTTTTAATCGGTACCTCGGCAGAGGCTCGTTACTGATAAAAACACATGCAATATTCTTATAATCATTCTTCCATTGCATACCGGATAAGGCTACCCACGTTTTACATAGGGGAGGGAAAGTCTTTATCTTTATGGGTAAAGATAAAGATCACTCGCTCACCAACATCCGATATGCAGGAAAACATGGAAAACGTCAGTAGCTGCTGGCGGCAACGCACCACATTTCTCTGATATGCAAGAAAAACAAATCTAGAATTGGTATTCGGTGAATTTAGGGAGTTCCAACCCTCGGTTTAAGTGTTTTAATTTGCCGAGGTTCCGATAAAAAGATAAAAAACACGTATACCTTGGGTTGAAATTCCCTATCCTCACCCGGTACCCATGAAAGATTCTTATAATCTTTCCAGTTTCTTAAGTAGTGTCATTTGTATCTAGTTATTCCATTTCATTGTCATAATTTGTAGAAAGTATGTATAAAATGATCAAAGTATTAAATTTGTGAAAAACAATTACGAAAGCTGTATTGGTGATGTGAAAGTCATATCAATATACATGTGACAAAAATAAAATGATCTATACTTAAACTAAAGCACTTAGGAACCATCTGCATTATTGCTACTGTATACTACGAAGTAGATGGGATTACTTCACTAAAAGTTAGGATATACATCAACAGCTTGTAGTACGAACGATAGCGCGTATATGATACGAATATACGCACTACTCTATGCTCAAAGCCTACATATTCCCTATGAGTGAATCCTCTGTATCGCCATAATTGTCATTCTTTTCTGATCACTATTTTACATTCTAACGAACATTATGCTCTATCCTGCTTATTTCCTTTGTTCTTCTTATGTCTTTGCCAATAATTAGGAACTTTGTATTTTATCAGCATCTAATTGCAGTTTTGATTGCACTATATTGACTGTTGTTTATATAAAGTATGACGATTTGTGTATCATCATCAAGCACATCCGTATTTATATAGTGGATAGTGGAGCGCTTTGGTCTAGTGGTAGAGCGTTCGACCCATGATCAACGTCGTGGGTTCGATGCCCGCAATTGCCATATGCGTTGTGTTACTGAGCAAGACACTTTATCTGCATTGCTTAGTACTGGTAACCCAGGACGACATCTAGAGCGATTCAAATAAGTTCATAGAGCTTTCGTTACAATGGATGTAAAATAAATAGGTTTAAACTAAGGTCATCAGTGTTTTTTCATGGGTATAAATGGGGAGTTAGAGTGAAACAAACGAGGATAACGCACTTAAACATGTGCATCTGCCTCATACATCGTTATTGCATTTTTTGATCCGAAATTGAAATGTGATAAATTGGATACTTTTAGAAATATCACTTTCAATTCGCCTGTGAAATTGTATAAGTAGATTTAGAGGTGTTTAATGAAGAGAGTTTGGTGTGCGATCAATCTCGTTTTGATAGTCACGACCATTTAGTATTGAATAAAAAACATTATTCATGATTGAATTGCTCTTAAAACGTGTTATACCAATATCGTATTTTGTAAAGCTTCCAAAACCCGGCATAAAAGTGTCAACTAAAATGATTTGCTTTGATAAAAACAATATAACTGCCACACACCTACATACAAGCATAAGAAACAAAATAGACACTTTCTATTTGATTAATTCACCCAGTAATTGTTTTGTTTTCGTTGTTCAGTTAAGCTGACAGTGATTTATCTCTAATACAACCTTCTTAGTTTCTTTAGACAACGATATCTTTCTTTCCAGTTGAAATTATTCGTTTAATTCCGACTGCAACATCAGACGATCAAATTACATATGAACGAGACTTTATATACGGATTTATAACCGTCACCGTAAAGTTATATGTCTCGGACGCTTTTAGAGATCCTTTAAAGCATATTAAACCCGTGTTTATGCCATTCAGGTTTTGGGGTTGATGTCATAACACAAACATCCTTGAAATTGGGATTTATATACGTGCTATTTGTTCAGAAATGTTCAAGAAAAGCATCAGTTTTGAACGAATATTTGACTTAATCATGCCATGTTTATCTGGTTTAATAATTAACTTTGCTGATTTCTTTCTTCTCCTTTAGCTGGTTCATTCATACATTTGTAAACAATTATTGAAACGTATCTTGAGTGTTTTTAAAATGGTCTGAACAACCATATTATTCTTTCCTTTGTTTTCAGTACCACGATTTCCGTGTGTCGTTAGTCACATTAACATACAAAGAATATTTAAAAAATATCACTTCTTGAGAATCCGATCGTTTTCCTACAATATATTTTGTGCATTCCTTTGTTTTGAAATAAACGTTCACATACAACATGTGTTTCATTTATACATTCAGTTTTATATAGGCTGAGAAAATTAAAACTCCGACTTTTGAATATCAGATATAAACTGTGCATTGTCAACTTTACAAACACGTCAGCATTTGCAGCTATGTCTCCCTAAGTTTTGTGTAATATTATTTATTACAAGATATCACTGACTCCTCTAGCCTGTCTAGTGAAATTCACTTTTCCCATATTTATCTACATGAAGTAATGTTGGTTGGTATAACATATTTTAATGAATTAGACAATCAGAATGCAGGAAAATAATCAATTACTTGAGAACGGGAAATATCTTAAATCAGAAGTATTGTTTATATTTATAAACTATTTTAAATTACGGTATTTTAAACACTTTATCGCAATGTGAAATAAAATTGATGTCAACAGCTGACGAGAATGATTGCTGTTGTTTCTAGAGCTGAATACAGGATCGTGAGGTTGTGCACATTTAAAATCAATATAAGCTTATCATAGGACCATATTGCCTACAGACCTTTCCAAGTCGGTAACCCTGTATTCACTATTCTTTGTGTTGTGTATTGTCATTATCGTTGTATAGTTAATTTGCGCGTTGTTTGTAGTACAGTGCGGACCTACTATGCCATTGTATTTGCGAGCTGTGATTTTTATAAGACCATTTGTCGCAATGTGAAATAAAATTGATGTCAACAGCTGACGAGAATGATTGCTGTTGTTTCTAGAGCTGAATACAGGATCGTGAGGTTGTGCACATTTAAAATCAATATAAGCTTACCAGTGGACCATATCGCCTACAGACCTTTCCAAGTCGGTAACCCTGTATTCACTATTCTTTGTGTTGTGTATTGTCATTATCATTGTATAGTTAATTTGCGCGTTGTTTGTAGTACATTGCGGACCTACTATGCCATTGTATTTGCGTGCTGTGATTTTTATAGGACCATTTGTCGCATTTTGTAATATAATTTTTTTTATTGTATTCGCTTATAACTCCCCTTATTTTATTGTGTGTACGTGGATGATTCTAAAGACGTGACAGTGAAATGTTCTCTGAAACGATTGTGCTTGTTATGCATCTGATAAAAGAGAGTCGATACTATTTTTCTTTTTTTTTTGGCCCACCTTATCCACCCCTTTTATATGCTCCTTTCTTTCGCCTCCCATCACTCCGTCTTCCGACAGCTCTGTTGTTGTCTCTCCTACTGGATGGTGATCTTTTGTGACATACTTTCTGGTGAAGCCTCGCTGTATATTCCGTTTCTACGACGACTCTCACTGTTCACCCGCAGTTCAACTTCTATTTTTTCCTTTTTCTGGGATTGATGATATGTCTTCTATTATTGTCTATCGCTGTGAAACTCCCCATAGTACTCCATGGTACTCCATTCAAGCTACTATGCCACTTCTTATATGTACTCACTTCACTATTTCATTTGACCTATTTGATAATGTCACTGGAATCCGCCTTCTGTATTAGACGAAGAAATTGCATATGAAAAACCAACATGTTTAATCAAGTGCTCCTCCATATGTCACGTGCTCCTCCAAATGCAGCATCACAAACTAATACAAATATAGGCTGCGCGCTCAAAGCCCGCCGCCAATAAATCTCTAGGACATTTCATTACTACGTAACAGTCTTTATCTCTGATGAATACTCTCTAATAGTCGTAATGAGCTGATAGAAGCATAGGCGACATTTCTGATATGAAGTCAATAAATCTGTCTCAGTTGGGCAATAACGGAAAGCCGACATCACCTTTATCAGTATTTATTAGACGACATCGTACATTTATATCTTGAAAGATTACCTCTCTAATGGTCGTATATTGTAACTTTCAGTTAAATAATTGAAAGGTCGCCACAGTGCTTTTTATGTTTCTTTAATTAACTCTCGTCTGTACCTAGCGTAACTTTTCGGATTCAGTTTGAGACATACTAAAAAAATTTAATCTGAAAATATTCAAATATTTATTTTAAGTCAATTATATAAATTTATTAACAACTTTTATATCTTTAAGGTTTACCTCTATAATGGTCGTATATCGTAATTGACTGTTAAAGTCCGTATCCCCCATCTTTAGGCAAAGTTTACAACATATGTATACCATTAAAAAAGCTACTGACGACGAGATATAGAAATATATAACAAATATTTTGAAAATCCGAACTCTATAGACGCAGTACAAACGTCTTTAACAAGCCAAGCCAACACCCTCAACTGGTGTGCCGAATTAAGAGTTACCAGCTCATAATTCATTTTACGCATAATCAACCTCGAGTATTTAAGTACAATTGAATAAACCTATCTTTTTATTCAGTATATGTACAATATTTTAGGGTTTGAACAACCGGATAGTGTTTGTATCAACGATTTTATATTGTAATTTTACTGTTATTTGGCGGGGTTATCGCCTTTAAGTAATGGGAATGGCGGCACTGGTCTTCTTATGTTTCTTTAATTAACTCTCGTCTGCATCGAACGTGACTTTTAGATTTGTGTTGACATACATTTGTGATCTGAAAATGTGTAAATAGGTATTTTAAGTAAATTATTTTACAGTTTGGGAAAATGTAACCGCGAAAAAGATGAACCAATTATTTTAATAGCTTTTTTAGAATTGCTTATTAAACTAAACATCTCCTGAAATTGGTATGTTTAATACTGACAATTTGAAATTTGAGAATCATCGGCGAACACAAACAAGACAATATACCAGATAACTTCTATTTCACCTGTTGTTGAGAAGCAATGTCAGAAAGTACATCCTCACAACCTCTGTCACCGAAGTGAACGATATTCTACTTTAGAGCCACACTTATTGGGCACGAGGATCTCAAAAAAGACCAGGGACCGTATTCATCAAGCAACTTTAGTTGAAAATATTACTTAAGTCAAACTTTAAGATATTTACATATTTTCAAATATCCTAATTAACCTCTCAGTGAATCTCTAGAGTATCTATGTTCAGATAATTTCTTAGTTGTGTTTTTGATTAATCAATAACACTATTATGAAAATAAAGAAATTGTCTTAAAACGATAGAAAAATGTGTTTAAAAAACTGATACATTTTGGCTTAAATTAAGATATTGCTAAGAAGCTCCAGTAAAATGTATCACTACTCAATTTGTTTTGTTGGTACATCTATATAACAGTCAATCATACAAACATATTCACACATGTGGAATGGATAACACAGAAATATAAATGCTCGAAATACCTTAAGTAGAGAACGAGTAATTTTTGGAGAGTTTCAGAGCAAGGACAACATTTATTGAGTTCTGCTCTAGCCGGGGCTAGAGATCGTGAACGGTAGCAAGCGCTTTTCACTACCGATATGGTATCACTGCAATATGTTTTGTACTTATCGTGTTCGGCGATTTCCAAATTTCTCCCTTCATACTTTTTTTTTAGTTTGGCCAGAATGAAATCGTCTTTACAATATCATTGCTACTGGAATAATGTACACACGGTCAATGAAAACGCATCACAAACATCCTTTAAAAAGGTAGAATTTTAGGCATTTTTGGCAAAAAATGCTATAATCCAAAAAACGAGTTTAAATCTTTTTACGTGCATATCTGGATTAAGTGCATTCCACATTGTTGTTGATGTCATGAAATGCATATGCGTGTCTGGTTTTCTTTAATTACATCGCACACAGAAATTCTTCTCTTGGAATCATTCCTTTCATAATCATCATAAATCTGTAAGAAGTCAAGCAATAAAAAGGCCAGTAAAACCAGTTGGAATGTATTGCGAAACGGATTAATACAGCTTGAAATTTAGTTTTCTTTTAACAAATATCCGTATTAAACAATGTTGAATGACAAGGCAAATAACCGGGTAACTGACAGTCATACAAGCGTACCCATAAACATGTACGACAAGTTAGGTATTATCAAGATTCAATATTTAAAAAATAGAACTTATGGGTTAAGCAGTTTTATTACACAAATGGTTTGCGAATAATCCAACAGCATAAACATATGGAGTTAATTGTGCGTTTTCATTGACCGTCGGTATATACCAATTCCAAACACAGTTTTGTTCACGTCTAGCGAGTGTCAGATCTGACGTTTCTGCAGAGACTGCATAATTAAACCAGATTATAAAGAGCTACTAAAGCCCTTTTAGCCTTACCATTAATACGTTTGGATAGACATGAACCAATACACTTGCTGTGCGGAACGTGAAAGCGTAATAATAACACACCATGAAGATCGGACAGTTTGATTGGCAGTCCAATTATGTGTTCCAACATACATATTTATTATATATAAGACCAAGATCATCTATTGCGTCATAACTAATTTCCTGTCATTAGTATGACTTTACGTAGGACTGATTTGAATATATATATATATATACACTAAAATTGTATGAATGAATGAATGGTGTTTTACGGCACGTCGACACATAAATAGGTCATATTGTGTGCAAAAACCGATGAAAGATGAAGTATTTCTAAGTCTTGCTGATGGGGTCATTGTCTTATCGGGTACTACAGAAAGGTACCCGGGGTACATTTATATATACAGAAACGTACCCGAAATTCTTCGAATTCCAGAACGGCCCCGAAATATACAGAAACGTACCCGGACAAACAAGATCTCATTGGCGGAATTGAAAGAATTTAGAACTTGATAAAACTTATCATTAATTATATATATTGCGCTAATGTTCTTAAGTTGTAAATCATCAAACACCGCGCAAAAGTAGTATACAAATATGCAGCACGTCATTCAGGAAGAGTAGGTCAAATATTGAAGGCGGATTCAACTGCGGGCGGTTTTTAAAGGGACACACGGCAATCTTTATTTGTTAAAAACTCACGGCGTCCCGCTAGAGTGAGGATGTCTCCTGCGTCCCGTCACAGCACACATCACCTGATGGCTACACCGAACTCTTGACGTCAGAAGTCCGCAGGCCGGAGCTGAGATCAACCCCCCTCAGTAGAAGTAGGAGTATGTAGGCAGTAATAGGGATCGACGAAGAGGCCTATATTTGACTGAAGACCGAAGCGGTGAAGATGTACGGGCCGTCGGATGGTGTGTGCGGCGCAGGGGTCATACTGTGATGGGTGTGGGCCCCAAACTGGGCTACATATACTGCACCAGCCCAGTAGTTCGTTGAATCAACCACCTAGAGGATGTCGTCCAGATCCCCCCCACCTCACCGCCGCAGTGAAAACCACAGAGCGGAAGCGACAACCACCAACATACGATCAATAGAACCAACAACACAGTAGCACCAGATCAGCCAACATACTCTACGGAGATCATAGTCCAGACTATTGTACCCATAGATTCAAGATACGTGAGCTATCTCGCGCTTGTCGTGTTTGTTGGTGGAGGGACTATACACCTCAGAACTACACACACACACACACACACACACACACACACACACACACACACACAGAGATTCCCTTTAACAAATGAATCGATTAAACTTTGTAAACAATGAAAGTTTCGTTTCCATGAATTAACAGAATGTGTTACAGCCGCGTTTTACTACATTGTATTTTGTCTCGGGTACATTTATGTATATTTGGGGGCCTTTCTGGATTTCGATGGTTTTCGGGTACGTTTCTGTATACATAAATGTACCCCGGGTCTTAGCTTAATATATGTCATCAAAGCCAATCATTGTAGCGTTACAGTATAATAATACTTGAGTCGGTGTTAGGGTTTGTGCGAGGTGATACACTTTATATTACCTCTCATGAACAGAATCAATAAAACCAAGTCTGCTACAATTAATTAGTCCGCTATTGAAGACCAAAGTCATGTTTTGCGAGAATACAGGCTATACTTTCACACGATTGGCTTGTTAAGCTTGACCTCTCATTTCTTCACACATATGTAAAGCTCTTTGTTTCTATTGATTAATACTAGTATGATTGAATTACAGCTGCCTTCAATTATGGTTACGAAAGCGATGCAAATGTAACGTTTTCCGAGCTTAAAATCATACATTTTATTTTTATCTTTAAATAAGGTTGTTTTATAGAACCACTGAAATGTAAAACAAAAAATAAGAAAAAATAACTTTCTCTGCAACCAACATTCTGCCTTATGTTTTAGGACAGTTGCAGTAAAGATGCATTAGCACATGCCAAGAAATTGAATAAAAACGATTTTTCATGAAATGATTAATGATTTTCGACAAATGTCAAATTATTGCCGTTTCAACCTAATGTCAACTCTTCTATGTTTGTGGTGTCGCATGCTCTGTTTCTATTTCCCTTGTACTTGTTTTTTGTTTTGTATACTTGTTTTTGGTTGAATATGGTCAGTGAATGCTATATTTACCTGTTAGATTTTTATATCTACTTTATGAATTACTATTTACATGATTTACAGAGAAAACTTGCAACTACGCGTCAGACAAATACGCGTTTTTCATTGGTAATCACAAATAGATCCTACCTTATTACACGTGTCTAAGTTCGCTGGCCATTTATCCGTCTATGCCGAATTAAGGATTGATCGGACCCGGCAAGATTACATGTAATTAGTTGGCTACTCTATCCAGATCAACACATAGAGCCACGATCGTGAAACGTTAAGTTGGAGAGTTCCGTTCTAGATAACGAAACGTGGTGATACTTACCAAGTTAAATGTCATCAACATTGATTTAGAATGATATCAAAGTAAAACTTATATATGGGTGAGGTAAATACATTATTTGTATTTTCCATTATACAATATATTCTAGTAAGTGTAATTGCTTTTTCATCCGTTGCTTTGAACAAAATGTAAACATAATTGCAATAGTATTGCTCGCAGTATATTTCGTTAGAATCAGATAATATCTGTGATATAGGTTCAGATCAATTCTATCCTTTTACTTCAATTAGGAAGCTATTTCAGACAAACATATGTATAAAACATACAATTTAAATGTCTTGTCGGCATTATTGTTTGCCTTACCACTTTAAACCGCGGATGATTGTTGCTTGATTTAGCTAGTGTTGCTTGATTTAACTAGTGTTGCTTGATTTAACTAATATTTTTGTCCCGCCGATGATTAACAAGCTGGAGATTACAGCAATTTTAAAGTAGTTTCGTCTGTACGTACGTGCGTGCGTGCATGCGTGACTTTATATTACCTCTCACGAACAGACTGCGTAACCCTTCTGGACATACTATCACAACTGTTGACGTATCGTTTTTAAGTTTAATGAGAATCCTTTTAAATTCAAAACCTCGACCGAGTTCCATTGCTAACAATCCACGCGTCACAACCCAATGGCCGTCAAATGGTACCCATGAAAATATGCCATTCGGAAAAGTTTTACACGAGAAAAACAAACATACACACATCATTTGAAAAGATAGTGGACAATGCATAATTACTAAAAACAGCTGTTCGGCAATGGCATGCCTATTCCAATGTAAATGTAATTTAAATAATACCGAAGTGAAACTAGATGTTGAAATCTAGGACTGGACTAATAAGTATCATAACGCAGTCTTTCTTTATAATTTTAATACTGTTTCTGAGTACCTTATTGTCAAGAGGAGGTTATTGCATAACTCTAGACCACTGACATAAACACGAGTTAGCATACGACTTCGACCTATGAATGCATAACTCATTACTCGTAGTTAATCGGTGATTTCGACAATGCATTTCAGTCGTCGAGGATATTATTGAGGTGTATGAATATGCAACGCTTTCAGGACAAATATGCATTTGCGATGTTGCCAGCGTTGAAGTTTAAAAAACGGCTAACGTCCTTTGGATATAGCTTAATATGCTGCTTTGAATATAATTCAAGAAACTATGTTTTAACATTGTTTTGCATGATCAATATGACATACTTTTTATTTACCCCAGATAAAAACTGTCATAGTTTTAACATTAACATATAAAGTTAGACTATTTTTCTTTTTAAAGCACATTAAGCAATTTTTTTCACTTTCAGTTGTAAGATATTTTTTCTTTAAATCATTGTTTTATATGAAAACATAATTGTTTCATTTTATTTTGCATTCTAGTAGATATATGTATACATTATGTAGGATTTAAGACAGAACGATATAACATTTTAAGGAAAAACATTTGTTTTCCATACTTTTCCCGTTATTTGTGACTCTTTATCAATAAAATAGCGAGTATTGGTTATTCTGAGTATAGCTTATCATGTTGTTGCGGATTAAATATGATTTTTGTTTTTTAAAAGTGGAATACCTACATTATATAGAAGTATATACTGAGCTAATTTTATATTAAACATCAATTCCATCATTTTGTGTATAGTATTTTACAGACAACTCTTAAATGTAGTGTACTTTAAAGCATGTTTAATATAAATTCATTAGAATCCTGGTGACCTATATATATATTTTACTTGTTTTTAAATAAATGACATGACACTGCCGTATACAAGTTTTAAAACGTCGAGCAGTAGAATATACTTTTTTTTTATCTTGAATAATTATTTCAGACAAGTCGTTTTCTTCAATAGGAGAGTAGGGTATGGACCATATATGCTTTTGTTAAAAATAAAAAGACGAACGAGGATTACTTTTGTTTGCGTATGATTTGATAGATATGTATATATGTAATTGGAAATGAATCGTATATTTTGGATTAAGATTAGTTTGATGAATAACAATTGTGAAAACTTTCAATGATTTAATTTCTCTTCTTTTAAGTTAAGTTTTGAGTTTTAACAAGTGTCTTAATCAAAGGCGTCTTGTACAACAGAAGTGCGATGACCTAACCTTTTTTTTTGATATTTTTATATTTTAATGATACCAAAGACGCTTTAAATATCAATTAAAAAACAGCTCAGCACTTCATTCTTTTCCAAACAGCATCCTTAAGTAACGTTTTGTTTCTTTGCAAAGCTACCTTATACATTTCGTTGAGTGTATTGTCCTGTGCTAGGGTAACCCATTTGGCAGCAAAGATAATCCATTATCTCAACCACGATAATTGGAAATTACCCAATGAAAAATGAAAAGTAAATACCATGGATTTTAATCGATTGAATATGAAATGTGAACATGCTATTAATTTCAGTGATCCGACTCCTGGGGTATCTGTACATTGCGAGAACAGGTCAGTGCATAATACGAAAGGGTGAACTTTATAAACAAACTTTGGCAGTCTTTATTTTGTGTGGCATATTATGAAACTCCGACAGTTTCAAACACAAAAAATATACTTGGAATTATAAAGTTATATCCGATATTCTTGCATATCGGATAAGGCTATCCACGGTTTACATGTGTGATGAAAAATCTTATCTTAATGGGTAAAGATAAAAGTCACACGCGCACCAACATCCGGTATGCACGAAAATATGTAAAACGTTAGTAGCTGGCGGCGTCAACGCACAACATGTCTCTGGTATGAAAGACAAAAAATCTATCTTGGGTATTCGGTTCAGACAGAGAATTCCAACCCTCGGTATAAGTGTTTTAATCGGTACCTCGGCAGAGTCGTATCTTTATGGGTAAAGATAAAAGTCACACGCGCACCAACATCCGGTATGCACGAAAACATGTAAAACGTTAGTAGCTGGCGGCGTCAACGCACAACATGTCTCTCGTATGAAAGAAAAATAATCTAACATGAGTATTCGGTTCAGATAGGGAATTCCAACCCACCCTCTGTATACGTGTTTTAATCGGTACCTCGGCAGAGGCTTGTTACTGATAAAAACACATGAAATGTTTAATAATCATTCTTCCATTGCATACCGGATAAGGCTATCCACGTTTTACATGGGGGATGGAATATAAGAATTGTTCATGGGTATCCGGGGAAGATAGGGAATTCCAACCCGAGGTATAAGTGTTTTTATCGGAACTGAGGCTCTGCTGACATTCCGATTAAACCACTTATACCGAGGGTTGGAATTACCTATGTGAACTGAATACCCATGATAGATTCTTTTTCTTGCATATCAGAGACTTGTTGTACGTTGACGTCGCCAGCTACTAAGGTTTTGCATGTTTTCTTGCATACCGGATGTAGGTGCGCGTGAATTTTATCTCGACCCTAGTGTGAGATGGAAATATATTTCCCCGGTAGAATGACGGATATCCTTGTCCGATATGCAAGAAAGTCTTATCTTTATGGGTAAATATAGAAGTGACACGCTCACCAACATCCGATATGCAGGAAAACATGCCAAACGTCAGTAGCTGCCGGCGGCAACGCACAACATTTCTATGATATGCAATAAAAACAAATCTATCATGAGTATTCGGTGAATTTAGGGAGTTCTAACCCTCGGTATAAGTGTTCTAATTTGCCGAGGTTCAGATAAAAAGATAAAAACACGTATACCTCGGGTTGGAATTCCCTATCTTCACCCGATACCCATGAAAGATTCTTATAATCTTTCCAGTTTCTTAAATAGTGTCATTTGTATCTAGTTATTCCATTTCATTGTCATAATTTGTAGGAAGTATGTATAAAATGATCAAAGTATTAAATTTGTGAAAAACAATTACGAAAGCTGTACTGGTGATGTGAAAGTCACATCAATATACATGTGCCAAAAATAAAATGAACTATACTTAAACTAAAGCACTTATGAACTATCTGCATTATTGTTACTGTATGCTAAGAAGTAGATGGGATTATTGTACTAAAAGCTAGGATATACATCAACAGCTTGTAGTAAGAACGATAGCGCGTATATGATAAGAATATACGCACTACCCTATGCTCGATGCCTACTAGTCCCGTCACGTGACGTAGAGTTATCGTTCGTGCCTTCCTTCACACAACGTCACGATCCAGCCCATAGGAAAAACCCGGGATATTTGCACAACTGCCGTTGTGCAAAGATTTAAAGTGCCTTATCGTTAACAACTGACCAAAATACGAGGAGATCTCACTGTAACAATTCTTTGACTTCAAGAACATATGCTGTTTGACGCTGTGAAAATGTTTTAATTCATAAATGTGCTGTCTACTGAGGTATGTATATATTTTTTTACCAATGAATGTTTTCTGTCAATGAAACTTCGCGTGATTTGACGAGATATTAAAAATATTTAAACGGTGTGGCAGCAAATGTACTGCCTTCTACTAAAACGGACATATTTGAACTTTTATTATGGCTCCCCCACACTTTGTGTGGTATGGGAGCCATATTGATTTTGAGCTTTCTATCTGTCTGTTTCTCTGCGTGCGTGTCTGTGTCACAAACGATGTCCGATCAATAACTAGAGAATGGTTGGACCTAGGGTCCTCAAACTTGAAAGGATGGTTGGTCATGACAAATAGATGACCCCTATTGATTTTGGGGTCACTAGGTCAAAGGACAAGGTTGCGGTGACATTGAATATCAAAACGATTTCCGATCAATAACTAGAGCATGGTTGGACCTAGGGTTCTCAAACATGGAAGGATGGTTGGTCATGACAAGTAGATGACCCCTATTGATTTTGGGGTCACTATGTCAAAGGTCAAGGTTGCGGTGACATTGACTATCAAAACGATGTCCGATCAATAACTAGAGAATGGTTGGACCTAGGGTCCTCAAACTTGGAAGGTTGGTTGGTCATGACAAGTAGATGACCCCTATTGATTTTGGGGTCACTAGGTCAAAGGTCAAGGTTGCGGTGATATTGACTATCAAAACGATGTCCGATCAATAACTAGAGCATGGTTGGACCTAGGGTTCTCAAACTTGGAAGGATGGTTGGTCATGACAAGTAGATGAACCCTATTGATTTTGGGGTCACTATGTCAAAGGTCAAGGTTGCAGTGACATTGACTATCAAAACGATGTCCGATCAATAACTAGAGAATGGTTGGACCTAGGGTCCTCAAACTTGGAAGGTTGGTTGGTCATGACAAGTAGATGACCCCTATTGATTTTGGGGTCACTAGATCAAAGGTTAAGGTTGCGGTGACATTGACTATCAAAACGATGTCCGATCAATAACCAGAGAATGGTTGGACCTAGGGTTCTCAAACTTGGAACGATGGTTGGTCATGACAAGTAGATGACCCCTATTGATTTCGGGGTCACTATGTCAAAGGTCAAGGTTGCGGTGACATTGACTATCAAAACGATGTCCGATCAATAACTAGAGAATGGTTGGACCTAGGGTCCTCAAACTTGGAAGGTGGTTGGTCATGACAAGTAGATGACCCCTATTGATTTTGGGGTCACTAGGTCAAAGGTCAAGGTTGCGGTGACATTGACTATCAAAACGATGTCCGATCAATAACTAGAGAATGGTTAGACCTAGGTTCCTCAAACTTAGAGGGATGGTTGGTCATGACAAGTAGATGACCCCTATTGATTTTGGGGTCACTAGGTCAAAGGACAAGGTTGCGGTGACATTGACTATCAAAACGATGTCCGATCAATAACTAGAGAATGGTTGGACCGAGGGTTCTCAAACTTGGAAGGATGGTTAGTCATGACAAGTAGATGACCCCTATTGATTTTGGGGTCACTAGGTCAAAGGTCAAGGATGCGGTGACATTTGACTATCAAAACGATGTCCGATCAATAACTAGAGAATGGTTGGACCTAGGATTCTCAAACTTGGAAGGATGGTTGGTTATGACAAGTAGATGACCCTATTGAATTTGGGGTCACTATGTCAAAGGTCAAGGTTGCGATGACATTGACTATCAAAACGATGTCCGATCAATAACTAGAGAATGGTTGGACCTAGGGTCCTCAAACTTGGAAGGTTGGTTGGTCATGACAAGTAGATGACCCCTATTGATTTTGGGGTCACTATGTCAAAGGTCAAGGTTGCGGTGACATTGACTATCAAAACGATGTCCGATCAATAACTAGAGAATGGTTGGACCTAGGGTTCTCAAACTTGGAAGGATGGTTCGTCATGACAAGTAGATGACCCCTGTTGATTTTGGGGTCACTAGGTCAAAGGTCAAGGTTGCGGTGACATTGACTATCAAAACGATGTCCGATCAATAACTAGAGAATGGTTAGACCTAGGGTTCTCAAACTTACAAGGATGGTTGGTCATGACAAATAGATGACCCCTATTGATTTTGGGGTCACTATGTCAAAGGACAAGGTTGCGGTGACATTGAATATCAAAACGATTTCCGATCAATAACTAGAGCATGGTTGGACCTAGGGTTCTCAAACATGGAAGAATGGTTGGTCATGACAAGTAGATGACCCCTATTGATTTTGGGGTCACCAGGTCAAAGGTCAAGGTTGCGGTGACATTGACTATCAAAACGATGTCCGATCAATAACTAGAGAATGGTTAGACCTAGGTTCCTCAAACTTGGAGGGATGGTTGGTCATGACAAGTAGATGACCCCTATTGATTTTGGGGTCACTAGGTCAAAGGACAAGGTTGCGGTGACATTGACTATCAAAACGATGTCCGATCAATAACTAGAGAATGGTTGGACCTAGGATTCTCAAACTTGAAAGGATGGTTGGTTATGACAAGTAGATGACCCCTATTGAATTTGGGGTCACTATGTCAAAGGTCAAGGTTGCGATGACATTGACTATGAAAACGATGTCCGATCAATAACTAGAGAATGGTTGGACCTAGGGTCCTCAATCTTGTAAGGTTGGTTGGTCATGATAAGTAGATGACCCCTATTGATTTTGGGGTCACTCGGCCAAAGGTTAAGGTTGCGGTGACATTGACTATCAAAACGATGTCCGATCAATAACTAGAGAATGGTTGGACCTAGGTTCCTCAAACTTGAAGGGATGGTTGGTCATGACAAGTAGATGACCCCTATTGATTTTGGGGTCACTAGGTCAAAGGACAAGGTTGCGGTGACATTGACTATCAAAACGATGTCCGATCAATAACTAGAGAATGGTTAGACCTAGGTTCCTCAAACTTGGAGGGATGGTTGGTCATGACAAGTAGATGACCCCTATTGATTTTGGGGTCACTAGGTCAAAGGACAAGGTTGCGGTGACATTGACTATCAAAACGATGTCCGATCAATAACTAGAGAATGGTTGGACCTAGGATTCTCAAACTTGAAAGGATGGTTGGTTATGACAAGTAGATGACCCCTATTGAATTTGGGGTCACTATGTCAAAGGTCAAGGTTGCGATGACATTGACTATGAAAACGATGTCCGATCAATAACTAGAGAATGGTTGGACCTAGGGTCCTCAATCTTGTAAGGTTGGTTGGTCATGATAAGTAGATGACCCCTATTGATTTTGGGGTCACTCGGCCAAAGGTTAAGGTTGCGGTGACATTGACTATCAAAACGATGTCCGATCAATAACTAGAGAATGGTTGGACCTAGGTTCCTCAAACTTGAAGGGATGGTTGGTCATGACAAGTAGATGACCCCTATTGATTTTGGGGTCACTAGGTCAAAGGTCAAGGTTGCGGTGACATTGACTATCAAAACGATGTCCGATCAATAACTAGAGAATGGTTGGACCTAGGTTCCTCAAACTTGGAGTGATGGTTGGTCATGACAAGTAGATGACCCCTATTGATTTTGGGGTCACTATGTCAAAGGTCAACCACACATATTTTTTTATGTGGCCTTACTGATACAGATAGTAGATACAGTCACAGGTATATTGATTATCAAAACGATCTCAGATCAATAGAGGACGGTTGGACCTAGAGTCGTCAATTATGCCTGTTCGGGCTATTGGGGTAGCCATACGTTTTTGTCCCATGGACAATAATAATTTCTAGTTGTCATTTATCGAGTCTAGATGAAGTGTGTTGGAAATAATTTGAGTTGCCGACGGGATTCGTAAAGCGAATGTTTTGTTTTACCGCTAATTATCCACGAGTGCAAGAGGTATTTGTCATTTCTGAAATTTGAAAACAACATGTCTGAAACTCCATTTAATTTTAATTTTAATGTTTTTACTATGTACTGAATTTAATATTTTATATATAATTTAATGTGTGTCCTTTTGGCGATAGTATCTGTACTCCATATTTTTAGCCTACGCACAACCCCGAGGGTTTTTTCTCTTCGAAATATCACCCCATGAAAACCGTTTCTATTACCACCCACGCCTGAAATCTTGCAGTATAGGCCTACTCCCCCTGCCATTCTGCAGTATACTTCCCCGCCGCACTGTTGGTAATTTTTTCTTCTCAAATCCCCTGGAAATCGCACTGTTGGTAATTTTTTCTTCTCAAATCCCCTGGAAATCCCCCCCCGACAAACACTCCCTAGAAAAATCTAAAAAAAAAAGTATAACCTTCAGACTCCCCACTGGAAAATCCACAAAATATCCTCCGTAGAATTTTTTTATAAAAAATAAGGGATAAGTTTCTTATGATAATGTTGCTTTAATAGTGGTGTCTCCTGCATTCACACACCAGGGTGCGGGAGCGGGTGTATTAAAATCCTCCCATAGGACCTACCACATCTTATCCCCTTCCCCTCTGGAAACTGGCTAAAACACTAGCTGGTTGATCGAGTCTGGAAAACAAACAAAAAAATGTGGCGATATCTAAAAGTTGAAAAAACCCCAGAAAAATGATAATTATCTTGGTTTTTGTCTCGCCTTTTCGAAGAAAAAAAGAGACATAGGTGTTGCTTTTCCGGCGGCGGCAACATTCAAGTTTTGCGTTTAGGTCATTTTCTCACAAACTGTATGCACTAGACCTTTCAAACTTTGCTTATAGTTGTATCATGGGTGGTACATCGCAACTTGACCAAGCAAATGTGGAAGTGACCTTGACCCTCCAAGCAAAGGGCAGATAACTTACTAATTTTTAGGTTCAACTTTTGCGTTTAGGTCATTTTCTCACAAACTATATGCACTAGACCTTTCAAACTTTGCTTATAGTTGTATCTTGGGTGTTACATGGCAACGTGACAAAGCAAATGTGGAAGTGACCTTGACCCTCCAAGCAAAGGGCAGATAACTTAATAGTCTTTAGGTTCAACTTTTGCGTTTAGGTCACTCTTTCACAAACTGTATGCACTAGACCTTTAAAACTTTGCTTATAGTTGTATCTTGAGTGTTATATTGAAACGTGACAAAGCAAATGTGGATGTGACCTTGACCCTCCAAGCAAGGGCAGATAACCTTATAATTTTAACCTTCAACTTTGACGTTTAGGTCACTTTTTCAAAAACTGTATGCACTAAGACCTTTCAAACTTTGCTTATAGTTGTATCTTGAGTGGTACATTGCAACGTGATAAAGCAAATGTGGATGTGACCTTCACCATCCAAGCAATGGGCAGATAACTTTACATCACTTTCTCATGAACTAGAATTATGCACTAGATGTTTTAAACCTTATTTATTGCTTAATCTTTGGAAGAAAACATATTCTATTTTGACGAAAACATATTCTATTTTTACGTAGTTGTGTCTTGGTTAGTGCATCTTTTTATTGGATGCATGGATTTAATGCATGACCTTGACCTACTTTTTGGAGCTGATGATTTTTAGCTCTACTGGCCAAAGGCCTTCATTTTTTATCCGATATTTACCAAACTTTACCAGATTGTTAATATCAATAAAAGCTCGCACAAGTTCGAAAACCAGCTAGATCGGACCAATAACAGCGGAGTTATGGCCCTTGATTAAGTTAAAAATGCTATATTAGCCTCATTAATACGATAGGGCTTTCACTTTTCATCTGATCTTTACCAAACTTTACCAGATGTTTTGCCTTTTTTTTTATTATTAGTAATTTTTGTTTTAATTAAAAAAAAATTGTTTTAATTATTTTGTTTAATTAATTTTTTTGTTTGAATGTTTATTTTTTTTATTTTATTTTTTTTTTTTTAATTTTCTTCTTTCATTATTTTTTTTTAAATTTTATTTTGGTGTTAACGCCATGTTAGCAGGAAGCATTGCTGTGCCTATTGCATTTTTTTTCTGGTTCATTGATTTTTGATGGAGTTACAGCCCCTTAACATTTTTTTTATAAATTTCTTGATTATTATTATTTTTTTAATTTTCTTATTTCATTAATTTTTTTTTTTATTTTTTTTTTGGTGTTAACGCCGTGTTAGCAGGAAGCATTGCTGTGCCTTTTTTTCCGGTTCATTGATTTTTGATGGAGTTACAGCCCATTGACATTTCTTTTTTAATTTCTTGTCAGTGCTACTCCTCCTAAACGCCTTGTTGGATTTCGACGAAACTTGGCAGGAAGCATCGTTAAGATGTCTAGTTGCGCATATCATGCTTTTGTTTCAGTTTGCTGATTTATGACAGAGTTATGGCACTTTGACATTTTTACTTTAAATTTCTTGTCGGCGCTACTCCTCCTAAACGGCTTGTTGGATTTCTACAAAATTTGACAGGAAGCCTCAGTATGATGTCTAGTTGTGCAAAGCATGGTATATCAATGAAATTTTGGACAAGTTCGAAAACCAGCTAGATCTAGTTAGTAACGACAGGTTATGGCCCTTGATTTGTTGAAACATGCTATATATTGTATTTTCGTATTTTCCTTTGTTAAATCTGTAGTTACTTCTTTACAATATTTGTTTAGAATGTTAATATAAACCCTCCCAACACCCATTTTTATGAAATTTCATTCAAAGAAGAAAGTGGGACAAATTAAACAATGCCCATGCCAGACTAGACACAGCAGACATACTGCCCATGATTACTAGGTGAGCGATCTAAGGCCATCCTATCCCTGTTGTCTTTGCAATGTTTTAAAAAAACTACTGATGGGAATTTTATGTCGACAACCCTTGATATAAGAGCCGTTTTAGCCAGTAGAGCATCCACAGGCCCTCTTGGGCACTCTTGTTTTTAATAGAATGGCATTTTGTTTTTAAACAAATGCACTTAAATGTCATCTCCGTTTTTAATTACTAAAATCTTTACCAACTTTCATTTAAGCATCATTGACCTTTTTATTTTTAAGTCCAGCACCCGTTAGGCGAGACATGTAAATCCACGGATTTCTTGTTTTATCACTTTTACATGAAACTTCACAGGAATGTTGCTCTTGATGTCTAAATGATCCTAGCAACATTTCAAGTTGGTTGGAAATTCAAGATGGCCGCCACAGCCTAAAATAGATTTTCAAAAAAACAAGTTTGTAGCGAGTACTTCTTGAAAACTGTAAGTGATATTGATATGCGTCTTTCCCTAAAATGTTCAGTATGGCATGATGTTGATCCTTGTCGAAAATTATTTTGATTCGATGTTAAACATGGCTGTCGGCTCAGTCATCTTTGTACACTTTACAAGAGTTGTATAGTAAAAAGTTGTAGCGACTAGTCCTCTGAAACTACTTGACAGATTTTCATGAAACTTCACAGGAATGCTGATCTAGCTATCAAAACCTATCAGTAGAGCTTCAAGGTCATTGACCTCTTGTTCCTGGATTTCTGTGAAACTAGGCAGGAATGATCAGTACCAAACCAAGTTGCACATGTTGTTGTCGTTTTCCCCAGCAAACACTCCATATAGCAAGTAGAGCGATACAGGCCATCTTGGGCCTCTTGTTGTATACTTGGTTTGTGCGGTTAGGGACACATCTCTATGGTGCAAGCAAGCATGCTTTTCTTTCGAGAAAAGAGATTCAGGTTCACGTCCTGGTGGAGATCCTAGTGCGCATACTGAGCTGTACATACATTTTTTTTTATATAAATGAAATAATTGAACATCAGCAAAACTGTCTAATGTTGTGTTTGGCTTGTAAACATGGGAGGACAAACATTTCTAAAATAGCTATAACTTACATGTACATATTAAATAAGTCAATAAAACTGAATTATCTCACTTGTTGTTTTTTTTAAGAAATATAGGTGTTGTTTTTCAACTTAGAATTTGCCCAAAAACCGGTGTCCGGACAATAACCCATGAAAGGTAGACGGATTTAAATAATTTTTGGTACACGGGTTTAAGACCATAGAATACAGGTCAAGTTCGACTCTGGTTACAAACCTACAATTTTTGACGCAGTTATGGCCCCTTTTCAACTTAGAATTTGCCCCAAAACGGTGTCCGGACGATAACTCATGAAAAGGTCGACGGATTTAAATAATTTTTGGTACACGGGTTTAAGACCATAAAATATAGGTCAAGTTCGACTTTGGTTACAAACCACCAATTTTTGATGGAGTTATGGCCCCTTTTCAACTTAGAATTTGCCAAAATAATTCTACAGTCAACTCTGAGGAACCTGTATTTGGGTTTGTATTAAATTTAAACAATTTATAATGCATCCTCTTCATGACCATGTCTCTTTTTATTACACTTATACATTTTTGACTTGAACGCTGTAACATGCACATTTTTGTTAGTCTTCTTCCCTGATCACTAACCATATTGAAAACTCTCTTCTCCTCTCCTCTCCCCACTCTCTCTCTCTCTCTAATTATTTTTTTTTCCTGTTTATTTCATATTTTGTAGTTTAAATAATTTTTTTGCCATTGTCTAAATTGTATGAATATTTTATAGCGGGAGGGCCAGATTTCTGATGTTATAATAACTTGTGGCCCGACCCCATTTCCATGTACATTTATTGGAAATAAATATGTGACAAGGCGGTATTGTGGGGGTATTAATCACTTTCAGTGATAATTCTAGTTGACAGTTGTTTAGCACTGAAGATTGTAAACAGAAGAAACAACCAAAATGTAAATACATGTAAGCGTTACAAAAATGAAAGGGCTTTCTCCGAAAAGTATGCTTACTTCCTTATATGGCGTTGGGGATGCACGCGCATACTGCCGCATACCCGGTAATAAATTATTAAAAAAATTAAAATTGTTATAAGGTCATATTTTTATCACACAGCGGACGCAGTTAAAATATACCGTGACAATATATTTTAACCAAAGAGAGGCAACTGTTTGATTTATAAAGAGTTACCCATTGTTATAGTGTAAATTGACGTTGTGAAAAATATTAAATTGACGTTACCATGTGCATTCTTATAACGATCGTATGGTGGAACAATGCAAACATACAATTTTTTCAATGAAATTGTTCAATAGACTTGCAAATATGTTTTTAATTCATAAAATGTTACTGACCTAGTTGGATCTATCACTCGATACGATAACAAACATGACGGAAACTGGGCATGTAAACAAAATGATTTCTCAGTTTTCGTCTATTTATACAAAGAACACGTGCCACTTAGATAATTAGTCCCCCACCGGTCCTGTGGGGGACTATAGGTTTGCACCTTGTCCGTCAGAAAAGCTAGCGTCTCTACAAAAACAATGTGGAGACCTGTTATTTTTCAGCATTTTTGCGCCATCAAAAAAAAAAGACCAATCAGTGTTCAGTAATCTGACACACCTACACATTCGCTAGTGCTTGTCTTGGTCTATTCGTACCCTACATTACTCGATATTGAAGAGTTTGAATAGTGAAAAATTGAAACAATTTGACAATTTTCGACATCAAGATCATATAAGATCATTTAAAATTGACATTTAAATAATAACAACAACTAGCCCGTCGGGCTTATCAGTTGTGAGTTTTTACTAGTCCTTCTCGAAAGTGACTTGTCTCGGGCTATCGGGCTAGCGTTAGTGTCGAACCCTGAATTATGCACTGTCACCCTCACTGGGATGCAATATTTATTATTATACCGAGAAAAAAAATGTTTCGATTAAAATTTAAATATACAGTCTACTCTCAATAACTCAAACTCGCTTATTTTCGAATTTCCGCTTAAGTCGAATTTTTTTGTATAAGGGAAAATAAATCCCGATAAAAAACGTTTTTGTTTTTTAAAATTTATATGTGTATACCAGTTTTGATTTAAAGTAACAAAAAACAAGATTAATATCTTTTACTCTTTTTTCAAACATTATATCGACTTGTTAACAATATAAGCAACATATTTTACCATCGTCTTACGACTGACATAACTTCAACTGTATTTTAATAAATGTCCACTGCAAAGCGTGTCCGACTTCGAGTGTAATCATAGTGAAGAATTTGTTCAGGGAAGTTTGTTACCCATATATTTTCATACCATTAAAAACAGTCTATTAAATCATTTTAGAATTATTTTATTTTTAGAATTTTGTGTTTCTGGGTTTCAAGAACCTCATTACTCAATGTCCAGTAAAACTCAGTTTGTTCTGAGAATGTAATGAGCTTTAAATTAATCGGTTTCATTGGTCCAGTTTTTATCACTGAACCAATCAGAATGCTTCATTCATATTTTGATTTGAGGGCTGGCGTGGCGCAGTCTGTAGCGTGGCGGATTTGTAACCGGAGGCCCAGGTTCAATCCTTCGTGGTGCCACTGAGTTCCGTCGGTGTGTTCTTGGGCAAGACACTTTCCCTTAGCCTCGTCCGTCGGATGGGTACGTAAACTGGGCGGTCCCGTGTATCGGTCTATCCTCCGATCACGTTAAAGAACCATAGGAATCTATTCGATAATAAGACTAGGGCAGGTTCCCGGATTCCTATGTATCCTTCCCCTCTCTCTGGGGTGGCTCTAAATAACCTATACTGTGTTGAAGAGCCGTTAAACAACATTCAACAACATTCATATTTTGATTTGGTTGTTTCTATCATGACATCATTTTCTGGTATTATGACATCACACCCTGGTATTATGACATCACGTCATGCTATTATGATGCAACTCAGTGTGTTCTGACAGAACTGAATGAGCCTTTTAATTGCTGTGACAGATTAAGTATTGAGTAATAAGTTTCTTGAAACCAAGAATCACAAAATTCTAAGAATAAAAAATTCAAAAATGATTTAATAGACTGTTAGCAAATCAGAAGATAAGTAATCCAAACGGTTTTAAACTTAATTTATACTTTGTTCACACAGTTTTGATATAATTATTCACTTTGGAAAAAACATCAAGAGTTCTTCTGTTGTTGTTTTCCAATTAATTTTTTTAATTTCATCACTAAGTTTTAAATTCTCAATTCAAGACAAACACACATATTATTTTTATTATATACCCACAACCTGGAAACTAATGCAGAAAAAATATTTTTTAGGCAATGTCAACAACACTATATTCCAGTGGGATTTACAGTGGATTCCTACTTGGTCCCAGTGGGATTTTTGTGTGGGTCCCCAGTTTGCCCCAGCGTGATTTTTGGTAGAATTCACGTTTGTCGCAGTGGGATTCCACCTGATCCCAGCAGGAATTTAGTGCAGCCCTACTGAAAATATAACTGGAATTCTCAGTGGCTTCTACAGCAACCATCCCTTTTTGAATTGCAATTAAAGTGTGATAATATACAGTAGGTTAATCAATCTAACCTTTTGTGAGCTTTTGTAAATGGCGGTGGAAAAGTAACAACTAAGCTCTCTTTTTTAAATACCTTGGGTAAGTGGGATCAATCTAAACTTTTGTGAGCTTTTGTTTTCATGAACATAGCTGTTTCTGAAGAGATTTAACAACTTTAGCAATTTTGAAGGTGGCCGTTTTGCATGTTGTTCATGAATAATTTGTGAATTTTAATAGTTCATGAAGAACAATTCACTGCAACTCACTTTAATTTTTAAAACACTTGATGGATTTCAATAATCTCTAACTCATTATCTTTGTTAAGAGATTTGCAATTCAATGATAAAAAAAGGCTTTTGAAAAAATTAGGACATGTCAAAATTATCACAATTCCTGATAATTGACAGATTCAGTGAATTATGGTTACAAGCTTAATTCACTGACAGATTTTTCAAAACTTCCAAAATTCTCCTTTCATACTCTTTTTCCAATCATGTCTTAGTCAATTTGGAGCACGGTGGTCAAGTGGTAGAGCTTTAATTGGACCCATGATTGAAAAGTTGTGGGTTAATTTGATCCTCACCAAGGCTATACATGTATGTGTTGTGTCCCTGAGCAAGACACCTTACCGATAGAGTGATTGAAATAAGTTCAGAGAGCTTTCGTTACAATCAATGTAAAATAAATAAGTTTAAATTAATCTAATGATGCACATTGTAGTACCAGCAGTGAAACATAACAGTGATTGGGACTCAATACATGTGTAACTAAATATATAATAAAATGTGATCTTTATTATTATACACACATTTTCATTTGTTTACATGTGGGAAAGAAAATGTGTCAGACAGCAAGCTTGCCATTTGTCCCTTTAATAATAATATCATTATTATATCTATAGATCCACTAATTTCCAACATAAATACATTTCCAATTTAAGTAGCAACGTCTTGGGTTTAAAGTGCCATTTTTTTTATTTATAAAACATTGTTGATCTGTTTGTTACATATTTCAAGCATTGTCATGTTAAAAGTATGATATTTTTGTTGTTGTTGATTGTATGAATACAATATTTTGGCATCTCAGTGTTTATTTTTTTTAAAGGGAGCATTCATTCTTTATTATACTAATCCGAGTCTTCTCTCACCCTTTTACGATTTTGATATTTCATCTGGCTGTGTACCCCCTACAAAAAAAAAAGAAGAAAGAAAGCTTTTAGTCAGTGAAGGCTCGGATTAAGAAGATACATGTACTACATGACCTCCACTTTTCTGTGCAGTGGATTTTTTGGCAGCATATGATATGTATGCCATTTGTGATGATAATGTAAGTTTTTTTTTATTTGGTCGAGATATGAATGCCAATATTTTTTCATGCAAAACTTAATGCAAAAAATCGAAGGGTAACGCACACTATTACAGCAGTCGTATATCCCGGAGAGCGTTTTGCAGTCGGGGCGGTATGAATTGTTGGGGAGTTGCCAAATTACACGGGTAGATAACAATCAATTAACACCGTTTAGTCACGTGATATTGATGTCGAGATTTGATAATAAAGTAAATATATGAAAACAAAACTATCAATTTAATACATTTATACTGTATATCGTACAACGTTTTGCACATATTATGTTTAATAAATCTGTTTTTGAGTGATTATAGTTCATTATTTTAACATAACATATAGATTGAAATATAAATTACGCGTCAAAATGAAGACCTATCGATAATCCTCGATTTTTACTGTACGCTTGCGCTGAACATTGTACAGTCAGTCGGAGACGTCAGCTGTAACAACGTTCAAATGCTGAACTAGATGCCTACATATTCCCTATGAGTGAATCCTCTGTATCGCCGTAATTGTCATTCTTTTCTGATCACTATTTTACATTCTAACGTAAATTATGCTCTATCATGCTTATTTCCTTTGTTCGTCTGATGTCTTTGCCAATATTAAATATTCATGTTAAAATAATAAAGTTTCTTACCTGAGAAAACAATCAATTCAGGATGTAGATCAACTTTCTTTTAATGTATCAAGTTGAAGGATAAGGGAGCAAGTGATCTTTAGGTAGCTACATGCCATTTCTCAAAGTGGTTGTCATGGTGAAGTGGACACTTTGACCAATGAAAATCTGTCCAGGCAATTTGCTGACCTGTAAAAAAGGATACAAATATCGGACAGGGAAAGCAGCATTCAAGGACCACAGTCAACCACAAAACACATAAACAAACACGCAAACAGACAAACGAAAAGGCAAAAGTAATAAAAAATGCAAACGACACCCTTGCATATATTTAAATACTGACCAGTATATTTCGGCGGAACTAAATTGATTATGATTGATTAGGTCCGTAGAAATTCTCAGAGATATGACAGCAACTGCTACCAGGGGTTCGGTAGCTGCCTGTATTCAGACAGGGAATGGTCAATTGATTAATGTGGTTACCTTGAAGTTCTTAAAGTATACATATTTATCTATTAATATCACTTTTTGGCTGACCACTTGATATATAACCCTGGTGAGAAACTCAGAGAATGGCCGTTCAGTGTTAAACTATTTGTAAAGAGCACTGAGTCTTAATATTAATTACCGCCGCATATTTGCAAATTAAACTTTAAACATAGATAACTGCGAACTACAATTAACACAAATCAAATTCTAACGACTATCTATATATGTATATGTAAATGAAAATGCAATATTAAAGAATTGAAACAGGAAAAGAACATGCACACAATACACTATTAATTATAGCTGGTTAACAATCCCCTCCACCAATTGTGACCGTGTTATGCTTGGGGTTATACTCGCTTGGCTTAGGTACTCGGGGTGGTCACTTCTGTGGAGCCTGAGAAAACAATCAATTCAGAATGTAGATCAACTTTCTTTTAATGTATCACGTTGAAGTATACGGGAGCAAGTCCTTATTGTTACAATACAATAAGGGTTAACTTAACATATGCATAATGTTACGTACTATTAAATATACACATACAATTATGTTACTCCTAATTTGCTCAGAATAATAAAAATAAGTGTATGCGAATATAGGAAACTCGTTTAATAATTACGTTAACACAAATCAAATTCTAACGACTATCTATATATGTTTATTCAAATGAAAATGCAATATTAAAGATTTGAAACAGGAAAAGAACATGCACACAATACACTATTAATTATAGCTGGGTAACAAAAGAATAATATGGTTGTTCAGACCATTTTAAAAACACTGAAGACACGTTTAATTTCAATAATTGTTTAAAAATGTATGAATAAATCAGCTAAAGGTGAAGAAACAAATCAGCAAGGTTAATTATTAAACCAGATAAACATGCCATGATTACGTCAAATATTCTTTCAAAACTGGTGTTTTTCTTGAACATTTCTGAACAAATAGCACGTATCTAAATCCCAATTTCAAGGATGTTTGTGTTGTGACATCAACCCCAAAGCCTTAATGGCATAAACACGGGTTTAATATGCTTTAAAGAATCTCTAAAAGCGTCCGAGACATATCGAGGGTTTAACGCGAAACTATTGTAACTCACTTTTAGAAAATTTTACAGGAGAAGCAAAAAACATCTTATTTTCATCATAAATGCATTTAAGAACTTTATTCTCTGGCATGTAAAAAAGAAATGGTATCCATTTATGATTTGAGAACAAAAGAAATGATTCATGTAATTCTGTACGAGATATTTAAGAAATACTGACTTACAATAGTTTCGCGCTAATTATTTGAAGATACAGATGAAATTTTTCAGGGCGAAACTATTGTAACTAACATTTTTTAGCAGTTATTCATACATTTTTTCAGATTTTTTTTTCAAAACTACATACTTCAATGAAAACTATTGGACAGTATAGCTTTAGGCAGTAAAGTTTGTATGTTAAGGCTCATTTTGGACAAACCTAAGAATGGTATGCAACCCGAAATCCCTTAAGTTCTTGTTATCTTTATTTTAAGTTTAGTTTCACAGTTGAAGCATACATCAGTTATCATTATCTTCCTTTTATATAGTTAATATTAAATAGTTTCCCTCTTCATTAAGTTATATGAGAACTAATTTGACTTTATAAATTTTTTATGCGAAACTATTGTAAGTCAATCTTATTTTAAATATCTGATTTTTAAACAAACGATACAACGAAATATGCTGTAGACAATACTTGTTATAGACAATACTTGTTATAAAGTTCATTTAATGTAGTAAAGTCACACAATTCAGACAAGATGAAGATAAGAACACTTATATGGAGTGCAATATCTTATAGCTAAAAAGTGTTTGTAAAAATTACTTATGGCAAGTGGCTATTTTAACAAACATGTTTTTTGTGGCGATTAGCTTATTGTAGGGACAATGGATTTTACTGAATAGGTGAAACTCTAGCTTCTTGCACCACTGTGTCTCCTCTTTCAGTTTAGGAGGTGAGGGGGTGTGTTGTTTGTATAGGGATGGGGTAGGGGTGTTGGAAGTAAAAACTTTAAGAATTGGACCGCATGAGCCTTCCAGTATTATTAAACTTCACTGAATAATCCCATATAAAATAGTGTCTTAGTTGCAACTGCACAGTATGACGATGTATTTAAAAATCATGGCGTCGGGTTAGTTTTTTCCAAATATCTTGCATGTTTTAAATAATTCTTTATAATTAATTCAAAGCAATTGTTTTTACATATTAATTGTTGATTATATTACACCAACACTATATTTAAAACCTATGACAGAAGAAAGAAGTAGAATTTGAAATTATATTTCCTTTAATATACTTATATGCAAGCAGGTTTAAAGTTACACTTATACTGGATTCATAATTTAAACTTTGATGAATACTTCAAGATTGCTATTGATCCCTTTAATGCAAAGCAATTGGTAAAATATGTACCTTCCTACATACCTACCCACTTATGAAATCTTGGGCAGGGAAACTGCAAATTGTTTATTAAGGATGGCCTAAAGAGTTTATACCAGCCAATTATAAGTATTACTTACTGCTTTATATAATAGATGAAACTATGAAAAGATTTTAAAGTTTTTTTCATATTTATGTTGTTCGAAGTAATTTTCGGCTCCAATTTTAATATTTTAGGCTATTTTTATTGGCCATGAATCACCTGAATTTGGATACTATAAGAACAATCAACATTCGCAAAGCAATGGGAAAACTTTCTCACCTTATTAATACTAGTAAATAATTTATAAGGTAATTATGAAATAATTAATTACTAATCAATTAAAAATCCCTAAACACATGAGCGTAAGTAATATTAATAAAACAGCGTTGTTTTTCATTGAACTTAGAGAAGCAACTAAAATTTCTTCTCACTTACCACAAATTCAAACTCAACAATCATTGTTTGAGAGAGTGATGTGTAAAACTTGCTTAATATTTTAACATTATTAGCTTTGAAGTATAAAACAATTTGTCCACTTTACAGATAGAAATACTTAAATTGTGTCGCGAAAAATTTCAAACATCATTAATTTTACCTAATTAGACCCCGGAAAATAGATACTTACTCCTGGAATTCACAAATAAATGAAAATCTGTAAATAAACCGCACTAAACATTTAAAATATTAATCTGTTTCATGACTTTTGTACATCCTATCAATACTTACACTGAAAAACATACGTGCACATGATGTTTCGGCAATGTTTAAAAAAACTTTTCACAATATATATTTTTACCAGATAAACAACACAAAATACAAAAGTTCATTAACTTCATATCAGTTTGCAAAGCTTGGAAAAAAAGGGGCTTGGCAATAATTATTAATTCTTCTGTGGAACCACAGATATCCCTAATTCTGTGATCCCAAGTGGAGGCTAAAATGAATAAAAACCAACCTTACATACTTTGATTTGCATGTTTTTAATACAAATAACCTTTAATGTCCTAAGAATGGTATGCAATAAAACTCCTTAAAGTTCTTCAATCTTTAATTTAACTTATATTTCACATAAGAAACATAGAGCAGTTATTATTACCTTCATTTGGAATAATTATTATGTAAATATTGTAAAGTTTAATGAAAATCAAATTTGACTTACAATAGTTTCGCGCCAAATTATTTTTGAAAGCAAAACTAATGTAAATTATTATAATCTTAAATAAATTTGCAAGAAACAACATGATTTTGTTGGCTATAAACAATCCCTTATATGAAGATTTAATCAAAAACAAATGCAAAACTGTTTTAAATGATTTAAAGCTGAGTTACAATAGTTTCGCTTTTAAAAAAAAAAGCTGTATGAGATACAATAATATGACACATTGTAGTTTTCTCCACCAAATTTTTGAATCTAGTTCTAATATTTTGTGACATTATAAAGGGTTAGTATCTGATAAGGATTATGTAAAAAAATCATTTTCAGAAAAAAAGTGAGTTACAATAGTTTCGCGTTAAGCCCTCGATATAACTTTACGGTGACGGTAATAAATCCGTATATAAAGTCTCGTTCATATGTAATTTGATCGTCAGATGTAACGAATAATTCCAACTGGAATGAACGATATCATTGTCTAAAGAAACTACAAAGGTTGTATTAGAGATAAATTACTGTCAGCTTAACTGAACAACAAAAAAACAACAATTACTGGGTGAATTAATAAAATAGAAAGGGTCTATTTTGTTTCTTATGCTTGTATTTAGGTGTCTGGCAGTTATATTGTTTTTATCAAAGCCAATCATTTTATTTGCCTCTTTTATGCCGGGTTTTGGAAGCTTTACAAATTACGATATTGGTATACACGTTTAAAGAGCAATTCAATCATGAATACTGTTTTTTATTCAATAATAAATGGTCGGGACTATCGAAACGAGATGGATCGCACAGCAAACTCACTTCATTAATCACCTCTAAATCTACTTATAGAATTTGACAGGCGAATTGAAAGTGATATTTCTAAAAGTATCCAATTTATCACATTTCAATGTATGAGGCAGATGCACATGTTTAAGTACGTTATCCATCGTTTGTGTCACTCTAACAATCCATTTATACCCATGGAAAAACACTGATGTGCTTAGTTTAAAACTATTTATTTTTTTACATCGATTTTAAAGAAAGGTCTATGAACTTATTCGAATCGCTCTCGATGTCTTCCTGGGTAAAACCAGTACTAAGCAATGCAGATAAAGTGTATTGCTCAGTGACACAACGCATATGGCAATTGCGGGCATCGAACCCACGACGTTTTCATCATGGGTCGAACACTCTACCACTAGACCACAGCGCTCCACTATCCACTATATAAATACGGATGTGCTTGATGATGATACACAAATCTTCATACTTCATATATTAAACAACAGTCAATATAGTGCAATCAAAACTGCAATTAGATGCTGATAAAATACAAAGTTCATAGTTCTATTTGGAATAATGCATTGTTTCATGTGCAATTCATGCTTGTGCGTTTGTCATATCCAAAATGAAGTATTCAACTTCGGTTCAATAATTCTAAGAATAAATACTAGAAATAAACATATTGCAAGTTTAACTTAAGGTCACGATCATTGTCCGTACGACTTCTCATTTCAATAATATTGTTTATCTACATCTGTATGTAATGTAAATTCGATGCAGGCATATAACAAGTCTGTGAATAACCTATGTTCCGACTGATACGTATAAGAATATTGTTCATACAGACATACTTGTATTCTAAGGGACTGACTCATAAATATATTGATTGATTCATAAATATATTGTACATGTAAACATTGTTCTTTTATTAATGCTATTTGTGTATTCATGTTTACATGATAGAGTCAGGAACTATTATATTTGTTAATCTAAGTATTTAACGAGTTTACTTTATTCGCATACACTTACTTTTATTATTCTGAGCAAATTAGGAGTAACATAATTGTATGTGTATATTTAATAGTACTAACGTTATGCACATGTTAACCCTTATTGTATTGTAACAATAAGGACTTGCTCCCTTATACTTCAACGTGATACATTAAAAGAAAGTTGATCTACATTCTGAATTGATTGTTTTCTAAGGCCCCACAGAAGTGACCACACCGAGTACCTAAGCCAAGCGAGTATAACCCCAAACATTAACACGGTCACACTTTCCTTTGTTTTCAGTACCACGATTTCCGTGGTCGTTAGTCACATTTAACATACACAGAATTTTTAAAAAATATCACTTCTTGAGAATCCGATCGTTTTCCTACAATATATTTTGTGTATTCCTTTGTTTTGAAATAAACGTTCACATAGTACTCCATTGCACTCCATTCAAGCTACCATGCCACTTCTTATATGTACTCACTTCACTGTTTCATTTGACCTATTTGATTATGTCACTGGCATCCGCCTTCTGTATTAGACGAAGAAATTGCAGATGAAAAACCAACATGTTTAATCACGTGCTGCCCCATATGTCACGTGCTCCTCCAAATGCAGCATCACAAATTAATACAGATATAGGCTGCGCGCTCAAAGCCCGCCGCCAATAAATCTCTAGGACATTTCATTACTACGTAACAATCTTTATTTCTGACGAATACTCTCTAATAGCCGTACAGTGTAATGAGCTGATCGAAGCACAGACGACATCTTTCATACGAAGTCAATAAATCTGTCTCAGTTGGGCAATAACGGAAAGCCGACAACTTTATTAGACGACATCGTACATTTAAAATAAGTGGTTTTATTACTTACATAACAACTTTATATCTTGAAAGATTACCTCTCTAATGGTCGTATATGGTAACTTGCAGTTAAGCAATTGGAAGGTCGCCACTGTGCTTTATATGTTTCGTTAATTAACCCTCGTCTGTACCAAGCGTGACTTTTCGAATTCGGGTTGAGAAAACCAACATGTTTAATCACGTGCTCCTCCATATGTCACGTGCTCCTCCAAATGCAGCATCACAAACTAATACAAATATAGGCTGCGCGCTCAAAACCCGCCGCCAATAAATCTCTAGGACATTTCATTACTACGTAACAGTCTTTATCTGTGACGAATACTCTCTAATAGCCGTAATGAGCTGATAGAAGCATAGACGACATTTCTGATATGAAGTCAATAAATCTGTCTCAGTTGGGCAATAACGGAAAGCCGACAGATTTATTAGACGACATCGTACATTTAAAATAAGTGGTTTCATTACTTACATATCAATTTTATATCTTGAAAGATTACCTCTCTAATGGTCGTATATGGTAACTTGCAGTTAAATAATTGAAAGGTCGCCACTGTGCTTTTATGTTTCTTTAATTAACTCTCGTCTGTACCAAGCGTGACTTTTCGGATTCGGGTTGGGAAAACCAACATGTTTAATCACGTGCTCCTCCAAATGCAGCATCACAAACTAATACAAATATAGGCTGCGCGCTCAAAGCCCGCCGCCAATAAATCTCTAGGACATTTCATTACTACGTAACAGTCTTTATCTGTGACGAATAATCTCTAATAGCCGTATGGAGCTGATAGAAGCATAGACGACATTTCTGATATGAAGTCAATAAATCTGTCTCAGTTGGGCAATAACGGAAAGCCGACAGCTTTATTAGACGACATCGTACATTTAAAATAAGTGGTTTCATTACTTACATATCAATTTTATATCTTGAAAGATTACCTCTCTATTGGTCGTATATGGTAACTTGCAGTTAAATAATTGAAAGGTCGCCACTGTGCTTTTATGTTTCTTTAATTAACTCTCGTCTGTACCAAGCGTGACTTTTCGGATTCGGGTTGAGAATCCGAAACTATATAGACGCAGTATAAACGGCTTTAACAAGCCAAGCTAACACCCTCAACTGGTGTGTCGAATTAAGAGTTACTAGCTCATAATTCATTTGACATATGTTCAACATCGGGTATTAAAGTACCCTTGAATAAACCTATCATTTTATTCGGCACATTTACACTATTTTAGGATATGAACAACCGGAAAGTGTTTGGATCAACGATTTTATTATTTGGCGGGTTAGTGCCTTTATGTACTGTGCTGTTTATGTTTCTTTAATTGACTCTCATCTGTATCGAACGTGACTTTCAGATTTGTGTTGAGACATACATGTATGATCTGAAAATGTGTAAATAGATATTTTAAGTAAATTATTTTACAGTTGGGGAAACTATAACCGCGAAAAAGATAAACCAATTATTTTAATAGCTTTCTTAGAATTGCTTATTAAACTAAACATCTCCTGAAATTGTCAGGTTTAATACTGAAAATTTGAACTTTGAGAATCATCGGCGAATAAACAAGAAAATATAGCAGATAACTTCTATTTAACCTGTTGAGAAGCAATGTCAGAAAGTACATCCTCACAACCTCTGGCACCGACTTGAACGACATTCTACATTAGAGCCACACTTATTGGGCACGAGGATCTCAAAAAAATCAGGGGCCGTATTCATCTAGCAACTTTAGTTGAAAACATTACTTAAGTCAACATTTAAGATATTTACATATTTTCAAATATCCTTATTGTCTTAGTTGTTGGTTTTATTAATCAATAGCATTATTAAAAATATAAAGAAATTGTCTTAAAACGATAGAAAACTGTGCTTAAAAAATTGATATATTTCTTTTTGAGTTAAGTTAAGATATTGCTAAGAAGCTTGATGAATACCCAGTAAGTTGTATCACAACTCAATCTCTTTTTGTTTTGTGCATATGAAACACTCTCCGTGCTACTCATATTATGTTCCATACAATTTATCTCAATAAATATTTCCTAATACATTTTTGCAATTTTCTGCAATGTACGTTTGGTACATCTATATAACAGTCAATTATACAAACATATTCACACATGTGGAATGGATAACACAGAAATATAGATGCTTATGATATAACTGTCTTCCTCGATATACCTTAATCAGAGAACGAGTAATTTTTGGGAGCGTTTCAGAGCAAGAACAACTTTTTATTGAGTTCTGCTCTACCCGGGGCTAGAGGTCGTGTACGGCAGCAAGCGCTTTTCACTAACGTCTCAATCAAACCGAGACTGCAATATTTTTTGTACTTATCGTGTTCGGCGATTTCCATATTTCTCGTTTCATACTTTTTTTTTTAGTTTTGCCGGGTTGAAATCTTCTTTACAACATCATTGTTACTGGAATATTATACTCACGGTCAATAAAAACGCACCACAAAAACCCTCTTAAAAGATAGAATTTTAGGCATTTTGGGCAAAATATGCTATAATCCATAAAACGAGTCGATAATTAGTGCATTCCACATTGTTGTAACGAAATGCATATGCATATCCGGTTTTCTTTAGTTACATCGCACGCAGAAATCCCTTTCTCTGGAAACATTCCAGGAATAATACTGTCAGAAGTCAAATAATACAAAGGCCAGTAAAACCAATTGTAATTGCGAAACGGATTAATACAGCTTGAAATTTAGTTTTCTTTTTAAAATTGTCCATATTAAAAATGTTAAATGACAAGGCAAATAACAGAGTAACTGACTGTCATACAAGACTAACCATAAACATGTACGACAAGTTAGGTATCAAGATTCAATATTTCAAAATAGAACAAAATTAATGGTTTGCGAATAATCCAACAGCATAAACATATGGAGTTAATGGTGCGTTTTTATTGACCATCGGTATATATCAATTCCAAACACATTTTTGTTCACGTCTAGCGAGTGTCAGATCTGACGTTTCTGCAGTGACTGCAATTAAACCAGATTATAAAGAGCTACTAAATCCCTTTTAGCCTTACCATTAATACGTCGGGATAGACATATAGCAATACACTTGATGCGCGGAACGTGAAAGCGTAATAATAACACACCATGAAGATCGGACAGATTTGATTGGCAGTCCAATTATGTGTTCCAACATACATATTTATTAATATAAGATCAAGATCATCTATTGCGTCATAACTAATTTCCTGTCATTAGTATGAATTTACGTATGACTGATTTGAATATATATATATATATATATATATATACATTAAAATTATATGAAACGTATTACTAAGTCTTAGCTTAATATATGTCATCAAAGCCAATCATTGTAGCTTTACAGTATAATAATACTTGAGTCGGTGTTAAGGAATGTGCGAGGTGATACACTTTATATTACCTCTCATGAACAGAATCAATAAAACCAAGTCTGCTACAATTAATTAGTTAGCTATGGAAGACCAAGGTCATGTTTTACGAGGATACAGGCTATACTTTCATACGATTGGCTTGTTAAGCTTGATCTCCCATTTCTTTACACATATGTCAAACTCTTTGTTTCTATTGATTAATACTAGTATGATTGAAATACATCTGTCTTCAATTATACTTACGAAAGCGATGCAAATGTAACGTTTTCCGAGCTTAAAATCTTACATTTTATTTTTATTTTTAAATAACGTTGTTTTTTAGAACCACTGAAATGTAAAATAAAAAATAAGAAAAAATAACATTCTCTGCAACCAACATTCTTTCTTATGTTTTTGGACAGTTGCAGTGCAGATGCAGTAGCACATGCCAAGAAATTGAATAAAAACGATTTTTCATGAAATGATTCTAATACTTTTCTACAAATGTCAAATTATTGCCGTGTCAACCTACTGTCAACTCTTCTATGTTTGTGGTATCGCTTGCTCTGTTTCTATTTTACCTTATACTTGTTGTTTGTTTTGTATACTTGTTTTTGGTTGAATGTGGGCAGTGAATTCTATATTTACCTGTTAGACTTTCATACCTACTTTACGAATTAATATTTACGTGATTTACAGAGAAAACTTGCAACTACGCGTCATACAAATACGCGTTTTTCCATTGGAAATCACAAATAGATCCTACCTTTGTCTAAGTTTGTTGGCCATTTATCCATCTATGGCGAATTAAGGACTGAGCGGACGCTGAAAAATTGCATGTAACTGGTTGGCTACTCTATCCAGATCAACACATATAACCACGATCGTGAAAAGTTAAATTTGAGAGTTCCGTTCAAGATAACGAAACGTGGTGATACTTACCAACTTAAATGTCATCAACATTGATTTATAATGACCTCTAAGTAAAATGTATATATGGGTGAGGTAAATACACTAATTGTATTTTCCACTATACAATATATTCTAGTAGGTGTAGTTGCTTTTTCATCCGTTGCTTTGAATAAAATGTGAACATAATTGCAATAGTATTGCTCGCAGTACATTTCATTAGAATTAGATAATATCTGTGATATAGGATCAGATCAGTTCTATCCTTTTACTCAAATTAGGCAGCTATTTCAGACAAACATTTACAGCATACAATTGTAATGTCTTGTAGGCATTATTATTTGCCTTACCACTTTAAACCTCGGATGATTACATGTCTAACCGATATCTAACACATTCTTTACCGTTAAGGAATTGCTTGATTTATCTAGTGTTGCTTGATTTAGCTAGTGTTGCTTGATTTGACTAGTGTTGCTTGATTTAGCTAGTGATGCTTGATTTATCTAGTGTTGCTTGATTTATCTAGTGTTGCTTGATTTAACTAGTGTTGCTTGATTTAGCTAGTGTTGTTTGATTTAGCTAGTGTTGCTTGATTTAGCTAGTGTTGCTTGATTTATCTAGAGTTGCTTGATTTATCTAGTGTTGCTTGATTTAACTAGTGTTGCTTGATTTAGCTAGTGATGCTTGATTTAGCTAATGGTGCCTGATTTAGCTAGTGTTGCTTGATTTATCTAGAGATTCTTGATTTAGCAAGTGTTGCTTGATTTAGCTAGTGATGCTTGATTTATCTAGTGTTGTTTGATTTATCTAGTTTTGCTTGATTTAGCTAGTGTTGCTTGATTATCTAGTGTTGCTTGATTATCTAGTGTTGCTTGATTATCTAGTGTTGCTTGATTTATCTAGTGTTGCTTGATTTGTCAAGTGTTGCTTGATTTATATAGTGTTGCTTGATTTAGCTAGTGATGCTTGATTTATCTAGTGTTGCTTGATTGATCTAGTGTTGCTTGATTTAGCTAGTCTAGTGTTGCTTGATGTATCTAGTGTTGTTTGATTATCTAGTGTTGCTTGATTGAGCTGGTGTTGCTTGATTTAGTTAGTGTTGCTTGATTTATCAAGTGTTGCTTGATTTAGCTAGTCTAGAGTTGCTTGATTTATCTAGTGTTGTTTGATTATCTAGTGTTGCTTAATTGAGCTAGTGTTGCTTGATTTATCAAGTGTTGCTTGATTTATCTAGTGTTGCTTGATTTAACTAGTGGTGCTTGATTTAGCTAGTGATGCTTGATTTAGCTAATGGTGCTTGATTTAGCTAGTGTTGCTTGATTTATCTAGAGATTCTTGATTTAGCAAGTGTTGCTTGATTTAGCTAGTGATGCTTGATTTATCTAGTGCTGTTTGATTTTTCTAGTTTTGCTTGATTTAGCTAGTGTTGCTTGATTATCTAGTGTTGCTTGATTATCTAGTGTTGCTTGATTATCTAGTGTTGCTTGAATTATCTAGTGTTGCTTGATTTATCAAGTGTTGCTTGATTTATATAGTGTTGCTTGATTAAGCTAGTGATGCTTGATTTATCTAGTGTTGCTTGATTTATCAAGTGTTGCTTGATTTATCTAGTGTTGCTTGATTTAGCTAGTCTAGTGTTGCTTGATTTATCTAGTGTTGTTTGATTATCTAGTGTTGCTTTATTGAGCTGGTTTTGCTTGTTTTAGTTAGTGTTGCTTGATTTATCAAGTGTTGCTTGATTTAGCTAGTCTAGAGTTGCTTGATTTATCTAGTGTTGTTTGATTATCTAGTGTTGCTTAATTGAGCTAGTGTTGCTTGATTTATCAAGTGTTGCTTGATTTAGCTAGTGATGGTTGATTAAGCTAGTGTTGCTTGATTCATCTAGTGTTGCTTGAATATCGAGTGTTGCTTGATTTAGCTCGTGATGGTTGATTTATCTAGTGTTGCTTGATTAAGCTAGTGTTGCTTGATTTAGCTAGTGTTGCTTGATTTATCAAGTGTTGCTTGATTTATCTAGTGTTGCTTGATTTATCAAGTGTTGCTTGATTAAGCTAGTGTTGCTTGATTTATCTAGTGATGCTTGATTTTCTAGTGTTGTTTGATTATCTAGTGTTGCTTGATTTAGCTAGTGTTGTTTGATTTATCTAGTGTTGTTAGATTTATCTAGTGTTGTTTGATTTATCAAGTGTTGTTTGATTTATCTAGTGTTGCTTGATTTATCAAGTGTTGTTTGATTTATCAAGTGTTGTTTGATTTATCTAGTGTTGCTTGATTTAGCAAGTGATGCTTGAATTATCTAGTGTTGCTTTATTTAGCTAGTGTTGCTTGATTTAGCAAGTGATGCTTGAATTATGTGGTGTTGCTTTATTTAGCTAGTGATGCTTGATTTAGCAAGTGATGCTTAAATTATCTAGTGTTGCTTTATTTAGCTAGTGATGCTTGATTTATCAAGTGTTGTTTGATTTATCTAGTGTTGCTTGATTTAGCAAGTGATGCTTGAATTATCTAGTGTTGCTTTATTTAGCTAGTGATGCTTGATTTATCTAGTGATGCTTTTTAATCAAGTGATGTTTGATTTATCTAGTGTTGTTTGATTTATCTTGTGCTTGATGAATCAAGTGTTCCTTGATTTAGCTAGTGATGCTTGATTTATCTAGTGTTGCTAGATTTAGCTAGTGATGCTTGATTTATCAACTGTTATTTGATTTAGCTAGTGATGCTTGATTTATCTAGTGATGCTTGATTTATCTAGTGTTGCTTGATTTATCTAGTGTTGTTTGAATAATCTAGTGTTGCTTGATTTATCTAGTGTTGTTTGAATTATATAATGTTGCTTGATTTATCTAGTGATGCTTGGTTTATCTAGTGTTGCTTGATTTAGCTAGTGATGCTTGATTTATCAAGTGTTGTTTGATTTAGCTAGTGTTGCTTGATTTAGCTAGTGTTGCTTGATTTATCAAGTGTTGCTTGATTTGGATTTAGCTAGTGTTGCTTGATTTAACTAGTGTTGCTTGATTTAAATAGAGTTGCTTGATTTAACTAGTATTTTTGTCCCGCCAATGATAAAGAAGCTGGAGATTACAGCAATTATAAAGTAGTTTCGTCTGTACGTACGTGCGCGCGTGTATGCGTGACTTTATATTACCTCTCACGAACAGACTGCGTGAAGCTTCTGGACATATTATCACAACTGTTGACGTATCGTTTTTAAGTTTAATGAGAATCCTTTTTAATTCAAAACCTCAACCGAGTTCCATTTCGAAAAATCCACGCGTCACAATTCAATGGCCGCCAAATGGAACACATTAAAAGATGCCATTCGGAAAAGTTTTGCACGAGTTTTGAGGTATTTTTTCCAGTGTGTTTTACCAACGAATTCCTTGCAGAATTCAATTTTAAAATACACGACTCAAAAAATTCCTTGCAGAATTTAATTTTAAAATACACGATTCAAAATCCAAGCTGACAATACGCTAAAAAATGTTTCCAGACATTTGTTTTCACACCATTTAATGTTGACGTATCATTTTCAAAGTACCCTATATTTAACCCCACCCCCACAAAATCTGAACTTAATTTCAATTTAAATTCCATCCAAAATCTCATAACATATGACCCATTTAAAGTTCTCCACTAAGCTTTCTTTCGTAACTGGGTGAAGCCCGAACAAATTGTGGGTTCTATGGTGACGTATATCTAAACCCTGGAAGGGATGATAGCGTTTGATATTAGTTTTAATCTTGTCTTGTGCCCGTTATGGTTTATAATATTTTTGCTGTCAAATCATCGATTACTTACTTTGCATCTTCTACGATTTTGTTTTCATATTCATATACAGATCATCTCTGTGCTATACTAATATATTGCATATTAGTTCCGCCTTTATTGGAAGAGGGCATAGTCTTGGGATGATGTATTTGCTTACTCTGTATCATTTCATTACCAGGACAATAGGGTAAAAATCATGTTCGGTGCACCCTAGAACCTGTTTTAAACTTCAGCGGCCGTTTTGCCACTCGGACTTCCAAGGCCGTTTTTCTAATATCATCCATTTTATGTTCGTAGAGTCGCATACGTTGCTTCTTCCTTGTAATTGCTGTTTTGTATGCTTGCTTATGGTTGACTGTATCCATTTGAATGCTACATTTTCTGTTCGACTTTCATACCTTTCCTTCTTGCTTTACTTGTCCACTGACAAACTGTCGACCCAAACATTTATTGTCGTGTATTACTGTAGAGAGTGTATTTCACAAACTAATGTCCATTTCCCCTAGCTGACAATGTATGTATGAAATAAATATAAAGCGTGCACTGATTATATTGTATTGAAAAATGTCTGATTTGTTCAATTATTTAAATTCAGATCACGTTGGATATTAAATGAGACATGTTTAATACTGCCAATATATGACAAACAATGCGGCCACCCACGAAACCTTATTACAGATATCCGGTGAGCAGTTTGAGTGTTGGGATTTTTTAAAATGTAAAACAAATTATGCGACACAACAAAAAGGGTATGAAATGAGAAATGTGGAAATCGCCGAACAAGATAAATACAAAAAAATTGCAATCTCGGTTTGATTGAGATAGTAGTGAAAAATGCTTGCTGCCGTTCACGCCCTCTAGCCTCGGGTTGAGCAGTATTCAATATTTAAAATGTTAACAGTACGAAATTTGAGCCATTTCGAAAATGGTATGCCTATGACGGTGAACATGTAACCTTCAACCTTCAATGAGGCATTTTCATAGCATTCCATGGCCAGCGGCTTATGCTCCTAGTTTCTAACAAACGATTTGCCCTAAACGAGAAACCAATGAGCCAAATAGACAAAATGGAATTTAGTTGGGACCAGCGGTTATGAAGCCTACATATCACAAGTAACAGTCAAAAGACACAATTAAAAAATCATACAACACATCCTAAGGTGATTAAATAATAATCAGAACATTTAAAAAGCTGGATTAGTGGAACCACCTTGGTTTTTGGAAAATAACGTTACTTTTTATGACCCTGACTTTCAAAAAGGTGTCTTACTATGCCAACATTACACCAAATCAAGCAGATATAGAAGTCAAATAGGAAATAAAGCATTCAAGGAAAACAGACAACCCCAAACACGCAGAGAAACAAACAATAATTACACATATGAATTATGGAATAACTGAATCTAGGAATGTCATACAATCCCTGTGCGATGGTCAAACATAACATTTGTATTGCCTAATAGAAAACATCAAATTCTGTCTTGTATTAAGAGTTAAAAGTAGCTATCCCGCCAACACCAGCCAACAACAGCCAAATTTTAAAACAAATGTGCATCGTTTCTAAGCCTACTGATGACGAGATATGTATATAACTTACGTATTTTGAGTATCCAAACTCCAAACAGCTTTACCCAGACTGGAGAAACCAGATGGTCCTTCGCCAGATACTCAATCAGATGTAATTAATGTTGCCTGTGGGTAGCTGGATGACATTTTGAACATTGACAATCCTGTCTTTTCTGCTATGGTTAATATTATATATCTCAATGTACTTCCACTCAACAAAGCCAACATTTCTGATATTGTCGCTTCTTTTCTTGATTTACATTTCTCTATTGAAAATGGTGAACTAATTATTAGACTCTATGACAAGACAGATTATTTTAATTGTGATATTGTTAGTTTTCCCCAGTTAGATGGGGATGTTCCCCGAGCTACTTCTTAAGCGGTTCTATGTTTCTCAACCTTTTCGTTTTTCTAGAGCTTTTATTCGTGTTGAGGATTTTAATATTCGTAATATGTGTATCATAACCATGATCTTCTTTTAAAGTATAAAAGTAATTTAAGAACTCTTCTGCGACAAGGACTATCACAACCAGACTTCTATGGTGATGTGATTTACAAACTTCTTAAGATCCTTGGTCATAATTACTTTCATACAATAGTTTTTAAAATTGTTAAATACACTCGGCAAAAAAGGTTCTGCACACTTGGGGTATTTGGGTTATAAAATGAAAACTGTATTTCATACGGATATGTTGTATATATCATAATAAAGAAAAATGGAAACTGAACAAATAGACAAAAACAGAATGAAAATACATTTACTAGTTCATTAGTAATCTATTATCAAAGTAGACAGCGATCAACAGTCAAAAATGGCCAAAATACAGTATTTCTGTCAATAATGTGTGTATCCCATCTTGGTGTGCAACACACTCTGCTATACGTCTCCTCATTGAATTCACTAGACGGCGAATCTTCTGTTGAGGAGTCAATGCCCACTCTTGCCGAAGAATAGCTGGTAAGTCCACAAGCCTAGTGTGTTGGTCGATGCGTTTGTATACAGCACGGCCAAGAATGTCCCACACATGTTCAATGCACGCCAGATCAGGTGACATTGGCGGCCAATCCATTCGTTGAATACCATTCTGTGTAAGAAAATCCTGTACAATTCGTGCACGATGTGGTGTCGCATTATCATCCTGGAATACAGGTTGTTGGATGCCCATTTGCTGCATATATGGTAGAACGTGTGGCCTTAAAATGTCATCAATGTAGCGACGGCCCTTCAGATTGCCCTGCACAATAACAAGGTCAGTCCTACCATTTGCGCTTATTCCAGCCCAGGCCATTACACTTCCTCCATTATACGCAGTAGCTGGCACAACAGTAGGCTCCTAGTGCTTCTCTTCTCGTCTGCGCCATACACGAATACGCCTGTCAACTTTTCTAAGACAAAATCTATACTTATCCGAAAAGAGCACACGTGACCATTGGCGCCTGTTCCATCTTCTGTGAGCTCTACAAAATTGCAGTCGCAGGGCTCTGTGACGGGGAGAAAGCTGTGGTTTCCTCGACGGATGTCTTGACATGAATCCAGCATCTCGAACACGATTCCTTATTGTTTGTACAGATACCGGTCTTGCTCCTGGTCCCCGAATATGTCGCACCATTCGTTGGAGACTAGGCCCATTAACAAAACGTCTCCTAGCAACAAAAGTGGTGCGCAACTGCTTGTGGCAGCATCCCGGCTTCCAGCTGACCTAAAGCACGAGCTAGATCTTCATCAGAGAGTCTTCTCAATCGTGAAAGCTCGGCCAATCCCGTCATTCTTCGGGATCTCGCCTCGTGTGTATCGCGGCGCTTCGGTATGTTCAAAATCTTAACATTCTGTTAGCCGGAAGGCAACGGCACAAAAAATAGTGCACTGTTGCTAAGCTGTTGCTACATAAACATTATGGCCGCTTGCCACACGTGTTGATGTATGATTTGCGTTGCATGTTTGTTATTTACAATACAGATGAAGGTTTTATCACTACTTTCACGTAAATAAACTATAGATGGAGCAATCGGCTAAATGATATTGCAAAATATTGAAGATAACTTTGATTTTGAATGCAAATTCGTTTTGGCGGGAATCTGACGCGCGTCACGCTAGTATGACGTAACCAATATGCAGTAGGGGAGCAGCCTTGATATTTTCCTACATATTTCAAATATCGCAACCACGCTTGACAACGAAAAGTAGTGCGTCATCTTTCGGCAACGTTAAAAAAAAAAAATGTCCGCCTTTTCGAATTTTTTAAAACACACAATTTGGAAAATTGTGACAAATTTTGATCATGAAATTTCATTTGCGCTTTAAGTTTCGTGATTTTCGGATGTACCGACTTTTTTTTGGACAATTCTCGCCGGGCACAGCCCGGCGTCGAAGTTGTCCACTAGTAATCGCTTTTTCGGTTATGGCGCCGATTACCGTAAAAAGTCAAAAAAATCCACAAAGTAAACTTTTACGAAAGTCGTGAAAACAATACGGACGAGCAAAGCTGGACAAACGAGCCACAGAGCTTCGAAATTAAACAACACACATTTATATTATCACTAAGCCCCAAATTATTCATATTTACGACATTATGTCGACCGCGTTCTTCATGTCCGGAGTTTGCATCGTCCGGCCTGCTCCATATTTTTCAGAACGGCGTATGTTACGCGGATTCAGACTTGCATCAATAAGCGTATGCATGTAAATTTCTTACTTTTTTCTTGTGAGAAGCAGCATTCGACGTCAAGACTTGAGTAGGGGTAACTGGTGCATCAGCGACTGGCGTTAACCATGACGTCATGCGATATGTTAAACATGACGTCATGCGATATTGTAAACATGACGTCAACGGTCATGTGCGTGAACATGTGCTAATTGCTTTTGGTTTACAATGTTGCCAGTCTGGCAATGGGGAAGGGGATGTGGGTATTTTCAGATACACATTTGCGACAGTTTACTTACCTAATTAATGCATTCTAAAATGAATAAAAAAGTCCGGAGGATCATGCCTCCACGCCCCAACCATAGGCCTGTGCTGTCATTTGGGCCTAGATATATTACTGTACATGTAGTCTGGAGTAAACTTATGTATTTCATGATAAATTAATAATTACAAAGTATTGAGCTTCGCCCGAAGCGAAAATCCGAACATTAAATAAAACAATAATATTTTGGTAAGCTTCGCGAAGCGAAGCCCACAGGCCATGATTCGTCCTGTTCTTCAATTTCGTAGCTCACGTTAGTTGACATTTTCAAATCGCACGAAGCGAGACCCCGAACATTAAACAAATTCATAGATCACATACTGAAATAAGCTTCGAGAAGCGGAGCCCCAAATCGCTTACAAATTCATATGTTATAACAATTTTATGACTGTGGTAAACATGGTGAAGTGGTGCTGTAAACGCCAAAATAATGCCGAGCGAAGCGAGGTGTATACAAGAGGTATGTATCTCACAAAAGGTTTAATTATTAACAGCTGTAGTCCCCGTCATCCAAACACACACAAGATGATTGCGAGCGCAAACGAGCGTCTGGTCTCAATTTCATTAATATGTTTAAAGGTATATTTTAAATACCGCTTCATAATTTATAAAGGAGATGGCGTGGCCCTATAGACAACCGCTGAACTTGAAATCCGCTAAACCCGGGGTAAAGCCTCACCATCGCCACTGAGTTTCGTCTGTGTGTTCTTCAGCAAGACGCTTTTCATTAGCCTCGTCCGTCGGATGGTCGTAAATTGGGAGGTTTCGTATATATATTGGAGTCTATTTCCTCCAAGCACGTTAGTTTAAAAAACTAAATATAATATATATTCGTTATAGTATGTCAGGTTCCAGATTTCTGTGTGTGATCTCTTCTCTCGAATAATGTGTTGATGAGTCATTAAACAACATTCAATTCATACCTTACAGATTGAATTGGCATATCCCCAAATAACAAGGGCGAACCAGAGGCTATTATCCCACCCAAAACCATCACACACCTAAAATTCGACAAGCAATGTTAGCCTATGCTTCTCAGATTTTAAGGGCCTCGCATGGGGTCATTATCATAGGATTTAGCAATTAAATGTTTTCAGAATGCACTAGAATTCACATTATGTCATGTAGAAAACAAAGAAACTTCGGTAAGAGTAAGAGTATGGACCTATATATGTATCATTCCCCTCTCTCAGGGGCGACTCTATATAATCTATAATGTTTTGATGAGCCGTTAATGGCATTCATATTAAATTCTCTGATAATGATAGGCATATTGAATATGATCACTCAAAATTAAATTATTAAAACATGAAATTAAAAAAACACACTTTAATTTGTAATTGAAACAACAGGCCTAAATATATCATATATTTAAATACAAATTGACGACATATATAAATCATTCATCAAGTTTTATTAAACCAATATAAATAATTGTGAGTTTCCCACTTCGCTGTACTGTCCTTCTCCCCTAGCTTGACCCCTGAAATATTAATATTATGTTCAGAATTGTCCAACATTTTTTCCAGCAGCTGTGCTGCAATTTCTTGTTTTAGAAGCTTTATTGCGTGATAAATGCAGACCCGCCTTGTAAAATGTCGAAGCGAGGGCCGACAGCTCTAAAAGATGCCATTTTTAGAATACGTTTAAAATGACAACAACCGTGTGTTTTTTGTTAAATAAAATACGAGGAGATACTTGAATTGTTGTTTTAGCTCACATATTACATGAATGTTGCTGCATGTCACGAAAAGCATGTTATTTCTTTATCTAAAGAACATGAAAATACGAATTGTTTGACTCAACTGTAATTTTGACTCGACTGTCCTCGCAAGAACTGCAGTCGCGTATTCGATAGAGCGGGTAGTATTGGGTACCCTCTCATACGTAACAATCGCTACTGTTCAAGATGGGAGTTGGGGTGGAGGGAGGAGGGGGAGTGCATCTGAGCTGAGATTTAAAAGGATGCGCCCCATCCCATTCCCACCCCAACTAAAATCATGAAAGTCTGTTTTTGAAAGCTCTTGCAAGCAAGCATACATTCTTAAACATATTTAGATAATATATTTGTTGCTGTGTTTTTGACTAGACTATCCAGTGTCTAATTGTCATCCGCAACTTGGCGCAGTCAGTAGCGCAGTGGATTTGTAACCGGAAGTGGTGCCACTGAGTTTTGTCGGTGTGTTCTTGGGCAAGACACTTTTCCTTAGCCTCGTCCGTCGGATGGGGACGTAAACCGGGTGGTCCCGCGTATAGGTCTATTTTCCGAGCATGTTAAAGAACCATAGGAATCTATTCGATAATAAGAGCAGGGCACAGTTTCCGGATTCCTATGTATCCTTCCCCTCTCTCTGGGGGCGGCTCTAAATAACCTGTACTGTGTTGATGAGCCGTTAAATATTCAAATGAATTCATCCGCAACTGCACTGTCATATGTACTGTAGCTGTCCCATGCTAGTATCATGAATCAACCGTGGAATATATCACCCACACATGAAAGTGTTTGAGGGCCCCATCTTACTTGTATTAGTTTAAATATAGACCATTTGTTGGTTGAAACCTAAGATGATTTTTTTATCAGACAGAAACACTGTCGTAATACTTATACTGATAGCATCGAAGGAAAGTAAAGAAGACATTTTTTTTACTTATATTTTTAAAGTTGAATTATGTTTTATGTCATTATAGCACATGTTAGGCCATATTTCCTGGGTAGAACCAGTACTGTGTACTTTCTGCTGTCTGTAAGAATCGACACTTTCTCACCTACAAATTGAGCTCCCAGTGGGAATTGAACCTGCAGCGGTGAGAGGTTAAAATGAGAATGTATACAAATATGAAAAAGGCAACCGAACATCTATATTACTCAATATGTCCATGGGACTTGAATGACCGCTCTGAAAACAATACGTGGAAAATTGTAAAACGCAAGAATACATATTCATAAATAAATTTTATTTTGATGCAAAATCGATATGCTATAGATAAAGATCATGTAAAGTTTCGAAAAGATTGGTTAGAAACTGTGGAAGGATATATATATAGACGCACAGATAACTAACACCATATGCCGCCTCACCATTCGATGGTAAACAATAAACATTTAAGGTACATATTAAGGCCTTAAATATTATTTTTCATGACTAAGTAAAAAAAAATGTAACAAGTCCGATATCAAAATGAATTATTTATTTGATTTAAAACATTTTATTTCAAATATTTACATCAAAACATCCCAATATAAAGGGTATTACATAAAAAATTAAATTGCATCATACATTAATTGTTTTTATTTATTAAAGGGACACAAAGCATTTATCAAGTATTTATCAAGCATTAAAATTTGCACCTCGATTGATTAATCAAGAATTGATTTTACACACGCTTGCATATATTTAAATTATAACATGTTGGCGTTTAAAAAAAAAAGAGAATGCTGCATGTCCCTTTAATATGCGCACCTCTCCGCCTGTATTGTTTATATGGTGAAAGTCATTTTCAACATGTGGGGTTATATATATACATGTATCTGTTTGTTTGTTTTTTGGCGGAGACAGACCACCCACTTTTCTGGTTAGAACCAGTAATATAACCTCCTGCCATCTGTTATTCCACAAACTTTATAATCCAATAAAATTCAGAAAACAAAATTTTAATCCAATAAATAAATTGGGCATGGTCGGTCAGATTAACAGAAACACATTTATATTTTCGTATTAGCCCTTATTTGGAGCCACTCCAATGAACTGTCCAGTTAAAGTCGCCATCGATCCACCTCTGTCAACAGTCAGACATGTATGTTGATATGATATTTTGCTGAACTGGTGATCCTGGGAATTTCGAAATTAGTGGGTCCAAATAACCTTATTCCCTCAAGTCACAAATGTTACTAGACATATTTTTCTTGAAGTTGATGCTAGTACTGTCCGTATGAGGTATTCATGATTAAAAAAAATTAGTAATAATATTGTACACCGTCGCATTATTCTATTCTTGTTCGTTTAAGTATTTCTGATTCGGTTGATTATATTGTAAAAATGTATTATAATATATATGTGACTGGACACTCGTTTCAATAAAATCCTCCCATATTTTGTGACTTCAGTACAGTTTCCCAGCATCTCAGGACATCAGGGACTCTGAAAAGAAAATTTTGTGCTGTTGATTTTATTTATATTGAGTTCTGCTCAACCCGGGGCTAGAGGGCGTGAGCGGTAGCTAGAATATTTCACTACCACTCATGAATAGTCTCAATCAAACCGAGACTGCAATATTTCATATGTGTCGTGCTCGGCCGTTTCCAAAGGTCCATTATCATACTCTTAAATAGGTAACAAGTTGATGAGTTGAAATAGATGAATAAAAAGTGACTATAGAACTTTTTTTATAAGAATATAAATTGAACAGAACATGGTGGAAACAATGACCAGAAAAAAACCTATAAAACTTCTAATTTTACTTTAATTTTTCAACAAGATCACTGGTGGTTTCAAATGCAGGACCAAAATATGGGTATCACCGGTTACTTTGCTTACCAGTTTTTTGTGTTAAAAAAAACCCTTACAAAAATTGGGTCGGAGGGTCTAAGAACCGAAAAAAAACACCAAAATAACTCTGACCTAAGTTGGATCAACAATACATATGTCATTTAGAGCCGCCCTTGAGAGAGGGGGAAGGGCACATAGAAAAATTAAAAAATGATACGTCTTTTGTTTATCGGTCCGTAACCAGATTTCGTTTCAACTTAAATAGTTAACAAGTTGTAGAATTGAAATATGTAGATGAATAGTGATTTTAGAAAGAAAATGTTACATGTAAGATGAATTTAAAAAAAAAATCGGCTGATCAACACTTTACCAGTATACCTTATTTAGAGCCGCCCCAGAGAGAGGGGAAGGAGGACACATATGATAGGAATTTGAGAACCTGCCTTATTCTTACTAATGAATAATTTTCTATGGTTCTTTATGGTGCTCGAAGGATTTAGAACCCCCAGTTTCAATCCCAATCTGAACAACAAACAAGGCTGATGGAAGGTGGTGTATTGCCCGAAAACACAGACGAAACTCAGTGGTGCATGTGTGACTTGAACCCGAAAGCTCCAGATTGTTATCGTCCGCCATGCTATCGCTGGGTCAATGCCAGCACATTAGGTTAAGTCAGGGTCCTGGTTAAGTTTAATATTTTAGATGTAATACAAGGATGTTTTTATCTTGTTCAATTCATTTTACATCCGTACTATGGACAATATGACCTATTTATGTGTCGATGTACTGTAAAACACCATTTATTCATTTTTTATTTTTAGTATAAGAAGTCTGAGACTAAATGCTGGTCCACAATGCCACATATATACATTGATAAATTCATAGATTTTTTGAAACTGTGCTTACCTACACACTGGCTTACACATGGCTCTCGATGTAATTATACAGATTACTGTGAGACTGGGAAATGACTGTGAAAACAGGCTGTGGTAACACAATGCACACTGACACAGCCTCATTTAAACAGACCTGAAAAATAACATATTGTTCCATTTAATTTTAATATTAGTTACTATGTTCAACTTTCTTAATGCTATCAATGCCAGCTTTCCATAATAGTTTTCTTAAAATAGTTTTCTTAAAACACAACTGGACTTTCTGGATACTGTCCAAAATGTAAGACTGGCATTCATGAATAAGTAGTATTTTCAAGGTTTACATTTTCATCAATCATTTATCACTCATGTGTTCTAAAATTGATCAGAATTAAGTTAATATATATAAACCATCACCATTTCATATGTTTCGATGTTAAACACTTGTCCTACACTACAGTACAGTAATTAAAAGTGTATTTACTTACACAAATCCCTACACAGGCTACAGACAATCAGACAATCCATGCCATGACCCCATTTCATTTGCCTGCCAGCTTGGTGTGTTTCACTAATTCTCCGACATAGATGATAGATCTATTGTAAATTACGCACTCACTCAAGTCAGTCATGTAAAACTTGGAATTATATACGATCACTGTTTCGATAAAAGGTCTAACAACTTAATTCCACTCCTGTACACATGTCTGTGTGTAACGAAAATTATCATCTACCGTGTGTAACTCAGTATGCATGCATCTGCATAATTTGACCTTTGAATACGTGTACATCGTGTGTGTGAGCTATTTTTAGCACATCGTTTGGAAATACAGCAGTTCAGTTCAATTCACAATTTAGTTAAAGTGACAGTGTGAACTTGTCCAGGGAGAAGTGAGGGTTTATGGCGTGCGACTGACTGGCCCTTGGCTGGGTGTTTTTCTGTGTCGCCGCCATTTTGAATAGCCTCTGAAAGAGTGAAATGCAGGTGCCAACTTTCAAAACGGGCACGCAAAATGAATATTCACGAAAAAATAAGAAATTTTCAAAAAAGGTAGATCAGGTAATGATCTTCGACTCCTGGCAATTTCAACAATATTTAAGAATATACAATTTTTGTACCCGTTTTGAAACATTGGCAATTTCGAAGAAAACAAAAACTAGTTTTTTTCGATCTTCGCATTTGTACCGCGATTTTCGACTATGATATCTCTATAAAACCTGTCAACACGATTGTTTGATGAATCTCCGACATATTAATTTACTTCTGATATGATTTGGTTTCTCTGTCATCTAGTCTACGCTTTAAACTAGGGTTTTTAAAAAGAGTACTATAAAATCCGCGCATCTGCACGTGCTCGCAAAATGGGAACTACGTTGCCTCCAACCCCAATTATTTATCTTTGAGTTATGCGGTTCAGGCACGTGAAATGACTTGTCTGCTCCCGTACTGATGGAAACCTGCGCAATACATTGGAGTCATGCTGCGAAGCAGTGTACGAGATGTTGCGAATGAGAGTCTTCTCAGTGGACGATGTGGTCTAGCATTCATCTTAGTCAAACAATGAATACATTTATGTAACTAAAGCTTTTATTGTAATGGAGAAAAGGCACGCAAAGCACGTGAATTTTGCTTAAAAACTTACCGTTACGCTTGAGCTAGAGCTTGCCAGTGCGGTATTGTTATTAAGTTATTGAATTGTCAATTATTGTATTCACCTGCATTTTAGCCATTTTTGACCGATGACCGCTGTATACTTGTGCATAAGATTACTAATGAACTAATGAATGGATTTTCATTCTCTTTTCGCCTGCTTGTTAAGATTGAATTACTGTTTATTATGATATATAAAACATATACGTATGAAATACAGTTTTCATTTAATAACCCAAATACTCCAAGTGTGCTGAGCTTTTTTTGCCGAGTGTAGTTTGTCAAAAGAGGTTATGGCACTGTCATTTTGCAACACACTGCATGTTTAGTCGTTGACCTATTTACATATATTACTACCATATCATCCCTTATTTGTAAATAGTTTTATCTTTATATATTTACATTAATATTTAAGTACTACTCCATTTCTTCATCTTTCGTCAGTTTGTGTGCACAATATGACCAGTTTATGTGTCGACGTGCCGTAAAACACCATTCATTCATTCATTCATTCATTCTCTTTGACTATGCGATGACCGGACAGAGTGTGGACCCTATGATGACGTCTAATTCTTCAAAGTACGGTAACGTTTGATGTTTGTCTTGTCTTAACCATTGTTATGTCGTACCCTTAATGGTTTGTTCTCTGGTTGTTCTGGCTTCTGCCAAGTCATATAGTATTTTCTTTGTGGATTTCTAGGTTTTTTTATATTCATATATCCATGATCATTTATGTGAAATACCTTTACTGCCTATTAATTCAGCTTTGTTTGTTAGAGAATATAACCTTGCGGGGATATCTCTATTTACACTCTCCAGTGTTATTGTGATGATAATTGGGTAAGAGTGAGTGTATTATCAAGTCCTTGTTTGCAGTACAGTGTGGACATACGATGCCATTGGGTTCGGACGCTGTGGTTTCTATAGGACCCTATATCTCATTTTTGATGCACCATAGAACTTGGTTGAAACCCCCAGCGACCTTTTGCTTTTGTCACTGACCATTTATACTTTGCCTTGTATTTATCTGTGTAGTAATTCCTTGTTTCTATGAGTGTTTTGGTTAACTATGGGCCTTGAATGCTTCATTTCCTGTTTGACTTTTATATCTACTTTCATATACTGATATCCAGATAAGTATAATTCCATCAGGAAGCATTTAATTTGCATTTCTTACAAGGATTTACCGAGATTTCCAAGGGACGGAAACGCGATAATAAAAACGGGGAAATAATTCCCTATGAATATATTTCCGTCCAGCCGAATGTTTTAGAACTTCTGTTTACTTTGGGGGCGTCCGTGGCCGAGTTGTTAACGTCTCTGACTTGAAATCACTTGCCCCTCACCGCTGTAGGTTCGATCCCTCAGGGGCCTAGGCATCTTTATGTGAGGAAGCTATCCAGCTGGCTTGCGGAACGTCGGTGGTTCTACCCAGGTGCCCGCCCGTGCACGAAAATTGCCCGGAGGGGCACCTGGGGTCTTCCTCCACCAGTAGAAGCTGTAAAGTCGCCATATGACCTTAGCTGTTGGTGCGACTATAAAATCCAATTCAATCAATCAATCAATCTGTTAACTTTGTATTTGCATTTCGTTGTATTTCGTGTTTCTCGATGATTAAAATAAACTGGGACTGATAATAAATCCACAAAAAAATGTGTATCATATAATTCAGGAGATTTTAGTAATTTATTCTCCAATACTAAAACTTCAATTTACTTACTGACATTCTTCACTTCAATGACGAACACGTGGTTTGAGATGCATACACAAAGGATATTCAGTATGTGCGGTGAAAACTATCTCAAATAAGGTTTTAAGAATTATTTTAAAAAAAGTAATATATAATTTAACAACCATGAGTTGTTCAATAAACGATATTTATCCCTCGTGAAAGCACAGCCGAATAAACAAATGTGTGCTTGCTCACTCGTTTGTTTATGCGGACGTATTTTCAAGAGGGATACCAATCCAGTATTGACAAACTCATGGTAATTAAACTCCATATATACACTGTATGATTGCACGAATGTTTGGTGTTAGTTCAAGGGTGTTTGCAACAAGAGTATCTTAAGAATGGCATAGAATTCAGACAAATATGTTTATTGTTTATATGTACTATGTATTTTGTTCCTCGGTCAAGTGAGAGAAAAGCCCATTTCCAAAATAGAATGTTCTATTTTTCAAAATTATATGTAATTGAAATATATCGACTGCAGTAATGTTGTCTTATTTGATTTAACCTATATTGTACAATTTGTAACCTATTTTTATTTTAAAATGTTTTCGATATTTCTTTCCCTCTTATTTTTTGATTAAACTGCTTCTAGTAGTCTACACTTGATGTAATGACGCACATTTATACTGTTTTGTAATATTCATTTATAGTGTACACGTTTTCTGTATTTATTTACAACATAACTATGGTGATTGTCTTTGAAACAAAGGTTTCATAATCAATTATACCTTATTGCATTACCTGACTCATTGATTTTCAGGTATTGTATGTTATGCACATGTTTTTGATCTTCCAAAAGTCCATGCACTCCGCTTAGGTCATTGCATCCTATTCATTACATCGAGAATTGGAATACTGGTGATGTTCATGTATATGTGCTTGCTCTGTTGAAATCCTCTTCAATTTGTGCCAATTAAAGTTTTCTATTTTGTGCTCAGCTACCATTCTGATTCTCTATTCTGGATTATTGTTTCCTGTTTTATTTCTTTACTTTTCATGATTAACACTATTAATGTTACTTAGACATATCAACTTGTTACTTCTCTGAAAGTTAAAGAAATTATATAACTTTTGATAAGTTAGTCTTAAGATCCTTACTATTTATAAGTTGTACACAATTTCTATGTGATAATTTCGAAATAAATATTGTTTAAACAAATTGGTGGTGCAAAGGAGGTTTGGTTAATTTTCAGTGGAAATGAAGTACACACGTGTTGTCCTAATATGTTAATCATATAACTAGTGTTTCATTGGTTTAAACATATTTTATTTCAAATTCGTGCATAAATACATTTAACAGTATATGAAGTAAAGGATTGGAACGAAAGAAAACTTATAAAGTTCCTCTCCTTGGAAAACGTGTTTACAATTCAAGTATGTATTAACTTTTTCATTGAATAACGTAGATCCGTTTCTTATTTTATGTTTTTATTACACGCGACAGACGGATGATATTGATTATCTTATGCATGAATACATCCGCAGATTAACATAACTATTTTATTCACTACCAATTTTTAAAATGGGCGACACCAGGCAATTGCCGAAGATCCTCTTAACATTGCGACTCGCGTACTGAACAATCATACATGCTACCTTATTACCAGTTGTTCAAATATTCAGCTAATTGGAATCAACGCACGTTCCGCGGTAATGAAGAGAAAGGCAACAGCTGCTGGATATCCTTTGGGTAAACATCATTCACGGTGCTCTCAGGCAACTTGCTTAAACGCTCAGCGATAATAAAGTTACAGCAAATGAAATCATACAAACATAAATAGCCAATCGCTAACTAAATAAATCATATTATTAAAGTGACACACGGCAATCTTGAAGTGTTTGAAATGGGTGTCTCAATCTATATATCCAGTATCATTTTTACTTTTACCCTCGTTACATTTAAATAAATCAAATTTTAAATATTCACTATTTCGTCTTAATATACTTTAATAAGTTTTAATATATTATTATTGGTGCAATAATATCAAAAAATAATAATAGGCAAAACAAATAGCTTCATACTAATCTTATAATTAATATTAATGATTGAACAAATATAATTTTTTAAAAAATAAAAGATTGCCATGTGTCCATTTAAAGTCCAATTCAATGCACATCTCGCAGGTGCTAGTTTACCTTAATTCTAATACTAAACAATATCTTCGAGGTCGACTGATTCCGCAATTAAACACGTTGAATTCCGTGTTAGCATGCAATCTTCAGTCATAAAACCGCAGTCAACTATTAATTTACCCGACGTTTGAACACAGTGCTTGGTAGATGATTTCTATGTCACATTCACAAAAAAACCAGCAATATTAGTATCCGAGTTTGACACTCATTGGCTTTCATGTTTGAACCAGTAACATTTCAAGTAATACTGTATGCAAAGGCAGTGACCTAGATAAATGTCTAGGTAACTATACAATGCGCATTAACGTCATTCATTTAGTTATATTATTATATGACATTCGAAGGGAAAACTACTTCAGTACTGAAGTGAATGAATTCAAATGATACATACTATTATTTTACAAATTATTCCAAATAATAGTATATGATTATATAGTATGTATTGCAAACTAGTATGTTGAATTTAATATTTGCATGGTATCATTACTTAATGCTATTAAGATTAACGCATATTTATCCCAATGCACTCATTGCCCTGTGTGTCAAATCCCCAACCATTATTGATACATTTACATATACTGAACGACTTTAAATTATGTAATATATAGTTTAATAACCAGTGTTTTTGAGATACTGAAAATATCTCCCTCGGAAGTGAAAATGGCCCCGATATAAGAACTCGTGCTACGCCATTTCTCTACCTCGGGAGATATTTCCCGTATCTCAAAAAGACTGGTTATTAAACTCTATATGTTCGGTATTGTTATAATGAGATGTGCATACTTCATATACTTATACCAAATGATATTTAGCTAAATTTTCAATGTTTCATCATTCAAGGGGGCGTCTACGTCCGAGTGGTTAGAGTCTCTAACTTGAGATCACTCGCCCCTCACCGCTGAAGGCTCGATCCGTCAGGGACCTAGGAATCTTTATGTCAGGAAGCTATGCAGTTGGCTTGTGCAAAGTTGGTAGTTATACCCAGGTGACAACCCGTGCAGGAAAATTGCCCGTAGGGGCACCTGAGGTCTTCCTCTACCAATGGAAGCTGAAAAGGTTGATGCGACTATGAAATCAAATTCAATTCAAGTTCATCATTTAAATCACAATGTACGTAAACATATCTGAATGAGGAACATAATTACGTAAACATATCTGAATGAGGAACATAATTTACATCAACAGCTGTTGATTTTATTTTCTGTTCCTCAAGACATTTTGGATTTATTTTTGTGTCGTTCAGTATAGTTCATTTTCTTGGTAAACAATGTTAACCTTTATTGCAGTACTGGCAATTTCAACACTTAACATGTTTTTGGAAACATCTATATATTAGCGATACGAATAACAACATTTGACCAATGCAGACGCAGTTGAATAGGTAGAAAGACAATTCAGTTATAATTGTAGGTGTTGATTTTATGTCATTTACGCACTGTCTATCAGGGGAAACGTAAATATCAAAAGCAATTTTAGGCTTCAGTTGCTATTTCTGAACCAATTTGCAATTGCAAGTTAGTTTTCTTTACCATTTAAATCCTCGTGGCTTATCTGATAGAAGTAGTTTCATATTTTAATGTGGTGGACAATTAAAGAGCCTAAAGTGTATATTTATTTTTAATTAAACGTATTGTTTGTTTCTTTCGTCATGTAACTGAGATTGAATTGAGTAACGTATGACTTCCAGTCAAAAACATTTAGTCTCAGGTTGCAATTATTTAGGTTGGTTTATACAAGTTTGAAATAAAAAGAATATATATAAATGTCGAACAGGAAATGTAACATTCAAGGACCACAGTCAATCAAAGGAGTAGAAACAAACAATACTTACAAAGATGATCAATAAATGGCAATAAACGACATCACAAACATAAAAGTGTTGACACATGACAATTCGGCTATCGCCTTGGAACGGTCAAGGGCTAAAATGGTCGCTGTTTTTTCTAACCAGATCCTAGGGTGCACCAACATCTCTCTTACCCTATTGCTATCCAAATGAATTGGGACAGCATAAATAAAAATAATATGGCAGGTTATATTCCCTAACAAACAAGGAAGCATTACCAGACAATATATTATAAAAAACAAGGCCTCGAATGCAACAAAGCAAGTACTCAGTGAGTTGTCGGAAGCCATAGCAACAAGAGAACAAACCGTTAAGTGTACGACAAGACAAACACCAGACACTACCACCCATTGATGATTTAGGTAAACGTCATCATAGGGTCCACTCTCCGTCCGGTCATCGCACAATCAAAGAAGAAAGCGTAGTGGTGAACTGTAAATGTGTCAGTCATTAAACATGCATATGTTAGATAGCATTAACCATAGTAGAAAATAAAGGATTGTCAATGTTCAATATCTGATCCAGAAACCGGAATATATCAATAAACGCTCCAATTACATCTGTCTGAGTATCTGGTGAAGACTCGACATGAAAAAGTATGAAAGGAGAAATTTGTTAAACACAAAACTATTGCAGTCTATGTTTGTTTTAGACTGTTCATGAACGGTAGTGAAAAGTGCTTGCTGCCGTTCATACCATCTAGCCCCGGGTTGAGCAGAACTAAATATTAATCATGTCAATAGTATAGAAATTGAAGATATCCCGAAGATGCTATGCATAAGGCGGTGACCATGGAACTTTCAATGCGGTATTTTCACACCATTCCATGGCCATTGGCGTATGTTCCCAGTTTCTAACAAAACGCTTTGCCCTAAACGAGAAAACAATGGGCGAAATAATCAAAATTGAATTTAGTTGGGATCACAAGTTATGAAGCCTGTGTATCTCTTTCATAGCAACACAAGCACAACTCTGGAACAAGAGGTATAGAGCTTGTACCCATAGGGATACCAGCAATTTGTCTATAGATGATGGTTCCATACCTGACGAAAATATTATCTAATAAGAAATTAAGTGCTTCACAAACTTCTTGGCAAGTCCACATAGTGTAATCGCCTTAACTGCCGTTAGTAAAAAAACTCTTCAATATTATTACAGCCTAAAATGTAGTTTTTTTCTCTAGCGAAAGGTTTTTGAATGAGATCAATAAGTTTGACTTTGATCAGGTGATGTGGTAAGGTTGTATATAGTGTTGAAAACTCATAGTACTTATAGATGCAATTTGTTTGATGTTTATTGCAACGGCTCCTAAATGTATAACCGACCAAAATAAATAAATCCAAAAGTTGTCATAAGCTTTAAGCACACTATAGTTTATCGGCAGTAAGACAAGCTGTTAAAAGTTAGGGGTTGTTTGTCGCGGTGCAGGCACTAGAATTAGAAACAAAGCGGGTTTTATAAGGCTGTTTGTATAGGAATTAAGTACATAGTTGGAAACTTGTTTTGTGTTTCGTCTACCCCAACTATGAAAATGGTGCCATCGAGTGATATGCGTGAAAACAACATCATCCTCAGCCGATTGAACTGGAGTATAGGAATTAGTGCTCCCGAGTCAGAGATAAATCATTGTGTAATGTAGGCGTAAAGGAATAATTACATTATTAGCTGTTTTATCAACAGGGACTTTATCAAATTCATTATGAAATTCTTGAATTTCCGATTTTAGATTACGAAACGAAAATCGATCTCTTTGAGGAAGTAAAGAGGTGTTAGCGTTATAACAGTTTATACGGGTATCTATAACTTTAAGAATTGCCCTTTTTCAAGTAGAAAGTGTGTTCGAGTCCCCACATTCTCTACGACACCACTTTATACTAATGGATTGGGCGATCTGAGTACGATATGCATTTAAATCAATAAGTGAAGCAATCTAAATATACTTCGGACCTTCAGAAAACAAATGCCGAATACGTATATCTAAAATATCAAAATTACCGGCAATGACATGACCTGCCTGAGAATAGCAAAATGTTGACGTTTTACACACAATTCTTAGGAGTGTTATTTTCTATATCAGGGTCAAACACTTTTGTGGTGTAGTTGAAAATAATATTTATATTTTTTTTTGTGTGTTTTTTTAATTCCTGAAATACATAACAATATGATTATCTCGAAAAATACTTGGCATGTCAATAAAATCAATGCCATTATTAAAATATAATATATAGGAAAATGATGTCAATATTATGATCTTTTGAAATATTTCCTTGTTGATAAATATTATAATTTTGGCCCAGTAGATATGGTGTCTGAAAGTTGCTCATCCATTTTGTTTCTGAATAGATTTTGTTCATTTTACTAAAACTATGACCCGGCTGACGAAAGTGTTCTTTTTACAAGTAATGTTTTAACTTCATAGGATTACCTGCATTATATTCATGTTCACGAAATTGAACTTTTAAGGAACTACTTGTTTGTATAACATTGTATACCACAACGTGGTGCATTTTAAGTCAAAACAAAAATGGCAAGTACGTCAATCAACATTTGAAGCTACATTACATTGATACATTAAACATTAACCATTAACAGCTGATATATTGTTCTTGCAAGATCAATAATTGCAAAAACTGCACCTCTTAGCATTGCACTTACTCATAGAGGGAAAGCGAAACGAAATGCTTTTAAGCATACCGTGATTACTGCTTTTTTTGTGCGTCAACTAAATGGCATACTGCTAATGAAAGATTTCTCCAGTCATTTGAGGATTTCTCCAGACAGTTCGTGAGAGGAAGTGTCGATTCTTGTGGAAGACGTGAGGCTTTCAGTACTGGATCTACCGAAGAAAAGTGGGTGGCCTGCCTCCACCACAAAAACAATCGACTGTCATAAATAACCTTACATGTATTGACAATGACGTAAAAACAGACACACAAACCAGACAGTTCCAGATTTTTTTGTTAAGGTTAACGTCTAACAGACGACGCACGGACGACGGAAGATGCACAACGCACAATTAGTGCACCACCGCCTTTGGCCAACATAGCTAGACTTGTCTCAAAATTACATTAAGTTATTTCTAGCGACGGCTCACACAAGCACCAACCTTATTACACATCCGCTGCCAGTTGATCAAATTTGCAAACTATAATGAGTCTGAGTATGTTGATTATGTTATGCCGGGGGAATGATTAAATGTAATACTGTACTATACACAGTGTATTTCCTTAAAAGTGAAACTGATTTGGTTTTAGCAAAAGATATACAAACATAACTGGAATCTAAAAGGCATGCCTAAAAGGCTGAAATCCTGAAATCTAAAAGGCTTGTGTTTTTTGAATATTATATATACATGATCATGTGCCTGTTTTCTTATATTGTCTATTAATTCTGCCTTCTTTGTTAGAGATTATAACCTGGCGGGTATATCTTTATTTACACTGTCCCATTTTTTGGGATGACAATAGGGTTGGAGTGAGGTTTGGTGCACCCTAGAATCTGGTTTAACCCTTCAGCGGCTTTTTATTTGCCCCTGACCGATCCAAGGCGGAAGCCCTATTGTCGACACTTTTGTGTTTGGGATGTCTTATTTTGCCTTTTATTCATCTTTACAGTTGTTCTTTGTTTCTTTGTTTGTTTGTGGTTGACTGTCATCCTTGAATGCTACTTTTTCTGTTCGATTTTTATATCTGCTTTCATCTACATGACATACCATTAGACGTAATGAAACATTATACCAGCTCTATAAAGTAACATAGAGCAGAGAATTTCTGTATATACACTGTCCCGTTTTATTGTGTTGACAGTAGGGTAAGTGTGAGGTTCGGTGCACCCTAGAACCTGGTTTAAACCCCCAGCGGTCTTTTTGTTAACTGACGATCAAAGGCGGTAGCCCTATTGTCAATCCGTTTGTGTTTGTGATGTCTTATTTGGCCTTTTGTTTATCTTTAAATTTGTTCATAGTCTCTGTGTGTGTTTGTGGTTGACTGTCGTCCTTGAATGCTGTTTTTCCTGTTCGATTTTTGTATTTATATTTAGCGACATTAACATAATAACAGACGTTATACAGTCATAAAGTTACACCTTTTTTTGTACATTGATATCCTGAGATGTTTTCATCATCTAGCTATTCGTTAGGTCTGTAATGTCATAGTCGTCTATACACTTACGTCACCAAAGAGAGGTTTCATTTGGTGTGTGATTGCCTATTTGTTATACGCTGTTTGAAGTACTGAAGTTTATCGGAACATACGAATTAATAGTCTAGTTAATATGCCAGTTCTTATAAGTATGGGCAGATAAGACAAATAGTGAAGGTTGAGCTGATTTACTTGACATTTATCACACAGTCTCAAGCCTCTGATGTTGGAGAGAATTTGTGTTAAAATAAACGAGCGTCAATCATTTGAACTGATTTGTTTAACGGTTCATCAACACATTATTTTTGCTATAAGTATCATTAACTCATCACATTCTAACAATACAAAAGACGTTCGGACTCTACATACGGACGAAGCAGTAGAGCATGTGCTTCACCACAAGAACAAGTTGTCGCAGCTGTGTGTTGAACCTTTCGGTTACAAGACAATCGTGTAACCATTACACCACCGCGCCACATCTCCACCAAATGAACACCAGTCAATAACATACTATGCTTATCCAAAGATCCGGATGTAATAAAGAATTTCTATGGTAATCGAATGTCATGAACTGATTGTTGTGAAACACTGACAGTTTGACGTCGTAGCTGTCTTCATGACTTAGTAACTGTCAACCTATTCCAGTCATATTAAGCTTCCAATCAATCTTGCTAAGCACACATTTTCCCTTTTTATATTTATTGGTCAGTTTGATATTAATCTTTCTATTCCAGTGTCAGGATATAAAGTTGTGTTATTCTCCATGGTCCGACAAAGCAATTGGTTAATATTTCACTTACCATGCTTGGTAACGTCCAAAACACGAGTTACTCCGAAACGTGATTGATACCGTCTAAGACATTAGTTACATCCGAAACATGCGTATTCCAACAGACCACACATCAACGGGTAACCAAGCTGCTCTCTGTAATGTTACCAAATAAAATACAGAATTGTCACCGTAAGAATGAAACTATAACAGCATTATGTTCTAAGTTGTAGTGTTCTTTAGTAGTTTCCAAACACCAATGATTTCTTAATTCATCTACTATGTGTAATTTTGCCTTTGTTTTATTTTACTCTTTCAATTAAAGCACTCATAATATGCCATTGAAATGAAGGCCGGTGTTGAAATAGTATATCGCGGAGAAATTCATGAGCCCATCAGTATATCATATACGCAGAATTAAGATTAAAGTTCGTTGTTTGCGTGTTCCAGTGCGGTAGTCCTACTGTAATTCATTTTATGATGTCATATGCCTTGCCTTTCATTTATCTTTGTAATTATTGTTTGATTCAATGCGCGTTTGTGGTTGACTGTGGTCCTTGATTACTACATTTCCTGTTCGACGTTTATAACTACTTTTCCGTCGCGTAAAACACACGTGTACTGTTGACGTACTTGTTAAGTGTGTTACTGCCGTTAAAGATCACGTTAAACAATATTGTACTAAAGCTTACGAAATCTCTGGGATTAATTTACTTTGGTCTATTAAAAGTTCAGGCGACGTTCTTGATACAATTTGCAATAAACGTTTTTATAAATTATTTACAACTTTACCACACAACCTTATCAAAGACAAGCTTATTGCTCTCATTCAAAAAACTTTCGTTAAGGAAAATACTACCTTTTTGGCCTGTAACAATATCAAAGCGTTTTTTACTAACTGCAGTTTGGACAATTACACTATGTGTACTTGCCATGAAGTTTGTAAATCACTTATTTTTCTATAAGATACTGTTTTCGTCAGATTTGTTTTTATATTGCTATGATAGAGAATTTCATGTTGAGTCTTTCACCAGATACTCAGGCAGATGTTATTGAAGCCTTTATTGACACCTCTCGGTATCTGGATGACATATTGAACACTGACAACTCTTTCTTTTCTACTATGGTTAATAATATATATCCTAAAGAACTTCAACTTAACAAAGCTAATATTTCTGATACTAACGCTTCTTTTCTCTATTTACATCTCTCTATTGAACATGGTGAAATAATTAGCAAAATCTATGACAAGAGAGATGATTTTAATTTGATATTGTTAATAATTTAGATTTAATGGGGATTTAATGGGGATGTTCCCCGAGCAACTTCTTATGCGGTCTATGTGTCTCAACTTATTCGTTTTTCTAGAGCTTGTACTCGAGTTGAGGACTTTAATATCCGTATCTTTTATATAACTTAAAAGCTACTCAATCAGGGATACCTTTACCGTAAACTTAACTTAAAGCTCTAGTAATTTAAGAACTCTTCTTCTTTGGTGACGTGATTTACAAACGTCGTAAGATCATTGGTCCTGATAACTTTCATACTATATTTGTTAAACTTGTTAGTTAAAAGGTTTATCAAAAGAGGTTATGACACTATCATTTTGCAACTCACTGCATGCTTGGTGGTGGGCCCATTTACAGTTGGCCACGATGCTTTCCTCTTTACTTGTGCGATGACCGGGCAGGCTGTGAACTCTATGATGACGTCTACCTAAAACCCAAACGGACGGTGACGTTTTATATTTGTCTGCAATCTTGTCTTGTCATGCCCTACATGGTTTATTCTCTTGTTGCTCTGGCTTATGCCAAGTCATTGGGTACCTTCTGTGTGGCTTTCTAGGCTATTTTCTTTTGTATTTATATATACACGAGCATCTTTGTGTTTTCCTTATATTGCCTATTAATGCTGCCTTGTTAGTTAGAGAATAGTTCATGGCAGGGATTTCTTTATTTACACTGTCCCGTTTTATTGGGATGACAGTAGGGTAAGTAGGATATAGAATAAAATATTCTATCTTACCGCATTTATTAATTACCTGCTCAACTCCGGCCGAATCGGCGAATAAAACCTACTCGGAGACGGCGGAGTAAGCACTTCTCATTTTTGTAGTCAAATATGGTTAGTACCGCTGTTTGTTTAATCGCTATGAAAGTCTGTTCTACAAACGGAGCAAAAACGAAACCAAAGGATGGACTTCCCACGAATCCCATTTAAAATGTACACTACAAACTCGCGCGTTTTTCGAAGGTTCCCACTCTTTTGACAAGACGGGCGATTTTCGTCTGCAACGGTCTACCCACCCTTGAAATTGTGATCCATCATTAATCTGATTAGGAAAACGACAGAAACTGATATTATTATCCTGTCCTTTTTTATGCACACCTCTGCACCCAGCTACAGCAGGCGACATTTTTAACAAGTACCATAAAACGTAATTCTAAATAGACAGTGATATAAGACTAATGCGGAACCGCTAATCGCTTCGATCCAATGACGTCACAGGTCTCATGACACTTACCTGCCTAACCTGTCTTCAGAAAGGCGAAACTCGGAGCGCTATGAGGATTAATTGACTAATGTGAGTGACAGAAATTCAATTCACTTGATCATTTCATAAGTGGATCAAGAAATAGAGCTGAAAGACTGAAAATATTGCAAAAGGTTTTAGAACCTAACCTTACAATCAAGACACTTCACAGTATTAGATGGTTAGAGTTAAGAAATGGTGTGTTATCTGTGTTTGAAAGCTATGGTTCTGTTTGTTTACACTTTCAAACGTTATAGCTGAAGGCAATGCAGTGGTATCAGGTTTGTTCAATATTTTTCTGAGTCCCAGACAGTTCTTGTGGTGGCTTTGTTGCTTGATATACCTGATATAATTGCAGTACTTAGCTGTGAACTTCAGTCTAATTAACTTTTTCTTTATTGAGGTACAGCCTTTTATGGATGCAGCCATTTCAAAACTTGAGTTTATTAAAGATGCGGCATGCACTACAAAAGTGAAAACAGATATAGTCAATGAAAGGTACAAAGCTAGTTTCAAAGGAGAGAAGTTAAGAAAGTATTCTGTAGATGTTGAAAGCCAGTTTGAGACAGTACGTAAGACATACATTTCCTCTCCCAAAAGAACATAAGACACACATTTAGTAAGAAAGATAGCGAGCTTGTTAAATACTTCAAAACTTTACTGTAACCAACGAGGGTTAATAGCAGTGCTCACAGTGATGAAAATCAAGAAATGTTGGAAGCCATGGCTGATTCTATGAGGAGTAAAGGAATTTCATATTGTCCAAGGGATAAACCATACATAGTGTTTGTTAGACAGACAGAAAGTAATAGAAGTGTGGCCCATGTTTAACGGTAAGGTTATTGAAGCATACATAATCTTGTCAGCAAAAGACCTGTTCAAAAGGAGGGTGATAACAATGCCTTGTTGCCTGAGTTTTTTTAAAATTGTGCAACATTGCTCTATGTTTTTGTGTCACCACTGTAAAGTGTGAGAGGAGCTTCAGCGTACAAAACCGGCTAAAATATATATGCAGGTGCTCCTTGAAAAACAGACAGATCAGATACGCTTATTGCTATTCATATGTGTAAAGCCGACACAGACACATCTGAGTTTTGTAAAGCAGTCAAGCTATGGGTAGCAAAGAAAAAGAGGCGTAAGGGTCCACTGACACAGGAGTATAAACCTAGAAAAGGAGTTGGTTCTGGAAAAAGTTCAAATTCAATAAGTTATATCAGGATAAGACTCAGATATTTCAACAGGATGATAATGTACATTTTGTTACTTGTTTAGGAACTAAGAAGTTGCTCCCTCTGATACATAACTGTGAACAGTGTTTAAGCAAATATATACTTTTGAACAGTGAACCGCGGCGTTTTCGTTCTAAATGAAGTAAGAACATTGGTACGTATTTGTTTCACATTTACATTGACAATTGCCATCAGGCATTGCAGTTTACGTCCCGGCCATATTATTAAAGTGTACATCTATTAAATGTAACGCCACAAATTGAGAGACGCCCACTTCATTTACCGAAAATGGTAAGTTTCGACCTAATATCTTATATCTCAGTAAGGGATGAATATTGTTACGTGATCAACGCTGCTAAACACTGTGTTAAAACTAATTACTCCGTCAACCTATAATATCTAGTATTACATCTAAGCGATCATCACTGATTAAACGTAAATATATCTGTTTGAACTATAATGTATCAGTTGACGATTTGTCTATGGACTGTTTGTTAAACATATACGTTCACATATTGACACTATATACGTTCACATATTGACACTGGCAACACTCATAAATCATCTTTAGCAAAAAAAAAAAAGTCGAACAGAAAATACAGCTTTCAAGGAACACAGTAAACCCTAAAACACGCAAAACGACAAACATGAATGGCAATATTAATACGAAATAATGGGAATATGACGTCACAAATACAAAAAGGGTTGACAATAGGACTACCGCCTTGGAACGGTCAGTGGCAAAAAAAGCCGCTGAGGGTTTAAAGCGGGTTATAGGGTGCACCAAACCTCACACTTACCAAACTGTCATCCAATAAAAACGGGACAACGTGTAAATAAAGAAATCCCCACCAGAAACTATTCCCTAACCGACAAGGCAGCATTAATAGGAAATATAAGTAAAACACAAATATTTTGTAAATATATATATAAATACAAAAGGAAATAGACTAGAAAGCCACAAAGAAGGTACTCTGTGACTTAAATCATAACCTCTTTTGATAAACGTTTTAACAAGTTTAACAAAGATAGTATGGAAGTGATCATGTCCAACGAGTGTACGCAGTTTGTAAATCACGTCACCATAGAAGTCAGGTTGTGATAGTCCTTGTCGCTAAAAGAGTTCTTAAATTACTTTTATATTTAGAAGAATCAGGGTTACGGTCAATAAATTTTGCAAAGGTTTTACGAAGTTTATGGTAACGGAATCCCTGATGAAGTACATAGACCCAACAATAAGTTGCTCGGGGAACATCCCCATCCAAATGAGAATAATTAACAATATCAAAATTAAAATCATCTCGCTTGTCATAGATTTTGCTATTTATTTTACCATTTTCAATAGAGAGATGTAAATCGAGAAAAGAAGCGATAGTATCAGAAATATTAGCTTTAGCTTTGTTAAGTTGAAGTTCTTTAGGATATATATTATTAACAATAGTAGAAAAGAAAGGGTTGTCAATCTTCAGTCTGTCATCCAGATACCGGGCGATGTCATTAAAGGCTTTTATAACATTTGCCTAGGTGTCTGGTGAAAGATTCAACATGAAATTTCTCTCATAGCAATATAAAAACAAATCTGTGACAAGGTGTGCACAGTTCGTACCCAAAGGGATAACAACAATTTGTGTATAAACGGTAGTTCCATACCTGATGAAAATCTTATCTAATGGAAAAATAAGTGATTCACAAACTTCATGGCAAGTCCACATAGTGTAATATTCCAAACTGCTGTTATTAAAAAACGCTTTAATATTGTTACTGGCCAAAAAAGTAGTATTTTCCCTAGCAAAAGTTTTTGGAATGAGAGCAATAAGCTTGTCTTTAATAAGGTTGTGTGGTAAAGTTGCATATAATTTAGAAAAATCATTAATACTTATTGATGAAGCTTGACAATTATCGCAAATTTTATCAAGAACGTCGCTTGACTTTTTAATAGACCAAAATAAAATGAATCCCAGAGATTGCATAAGCTTTAGCACAATATTGTTTAACGTGATCTTTACCGGCAGTAAGACAAGATGATAAACGTTTGGAGTTATTTGTAGTTGTGCAAGAATTAGAATTGGAAATAAAACGAGTTTCATATGGTTGCTTGTGTAATTTGGGAATCCAGTAAATCGTTGGAAGTCTAGTTTTACTTTTCGTCTATTCCAGCCTTGAAAATCTTGCACTGAGTGATATGCGTCGAAATAACATTATCTTCAGTAGATTGCACTGGAGTATACGAATTAGTACTTCCGAGTGACTGAGATAAAACCTGACGTGATGGTCGCGTCAAAGAATAATTATATTATTAGCTGCTTTATCGGCAGGAACTATATCAAACTTATAATAAAATTCCTGCATTCCCGATTTTAAATTATGAAATGAAAACCGAGGTCTAGGAGGAATTAGGGAGGGGTTAGCCGTATAGAAGTTAATACGGGTATTTATGATGTTAAAAATAGTGTTTTTCCAGGTAGAAATGGAATTAGGGTCAGCATGTCCTCTACGATACAATTTATCACTAAAGTCCTCAATGGATTGGGGGGATTTGACCACGACATGCATTCAAATCAATCTCAGAAGGCAATCTATTCTTCGGACCTTTAGATAACCCTTTTCCGTATGAAGTGATATACCGTTTTTCGCTGGTTTTGTTAGATCATTTATATAATGGTAGCTCATCCTTTGTATTTAATAGTGTTGTGTGTTTAATAAATATTCTCAGACCTTTTCTAATTATACTTAGTGTTTGCCCTACTTTTTCCTCCAATCAGACGGCGAGGAATTTAAAAAAAATGGCGAACTTATTCATGTAAATTTCTAACGATCACTAATTTTAACCATTTAATCATTAAGTAATCGCTTCCTAAATGGCACGCGCTTGTTTGGACACAAAGAGGCGGATTTAGCAGAAGCGCGAACGTGTAACGAGGCGTGGTTTCGTAGAAGCTCGGGGGAAAAGTAAGGCAAACACTAAGTCAGTTAGAGGCTAAGAAGTGAAATTTTAACAATTAAGAAACCCCGGTCAGTCGCTGCGCTCCTTCCCTTAGGGTTTCTTAATTGTTAAAATTTCACTTCATAGCCTCTAACTAATACATACATTAATTTTATCTAGGGATTTTTAAGTTTATATGTTTCAGCTTTTTTAAAAAAAAGAATCTCATTGTATTTAAATAGATACTCCACCATTTGTACTCCACTGTAAATTCAGTGTTTTTGAAAATTGTTCTGTATATATGAGTTTCTCTACTATAACATGTATAAAGATATAAACATATTGTACAATGTGTGATGCCCACATCGCATATGATAATCACACATATTTAGGTATCGCCATGTTCCACACTCATTGTGCCAAATGGACTAATTAATTATATTAAGAAAACAGTTAAACATTTAAAATGACCGGTACTTTATCGCAGTCGTGCGATAGTTTTTTCTAGTATGGAATACACGACGCTTCCAACTTTACATTTGTATAGGGTGTTTTACCATAGATGACTTTGATGGATTAGTAGTAATCATCTGGATAACTAATTCCCGTAAACATCAACAGTTTTGTATATAATCTATTGTAATCCCTTTAGACCTGTCACCTTCTTTTACTCAAAGATTCAGACTACAATCACTATACTTGAATACAATAATCACAAACAAAAACACCGCGCTCGCGGAAGGGTTACACATGGGTCATTTTTATAATACTTCTGGTATTCCGATGTCAAGATTGGAACTTTGCTGGCGCCAGGAGCATTTGGAAATTACATATTATTTGGTGTTTTAATAATCATAGAATTGTTTGAGAACAGTTGTTTGATGAATCATTGTTCATAAACAGGAGCTGATTCTCTTCTGATACAGTGGTGTTTTTTGAAAGAAAAAATAGGTGAATCAATACTATCCATATCTACGCGAGTTATGTTTGTGTTTCCAAAGTGCGTATCTCATCAGGATAAAAGGTGACCCGATCTGGAAAATAAACGATCATTGTTGAGATCCTTTGCTGTGGTCGTTTATACGCGTTATATTTTTATCTTACATAACCTAATTACTTTAAACATAATGTGTATTGCTTTTCTTCTATATACAAGCAAAAGGGTTGGGCCACAAGTTCTTCCAACATTAATAAAGGCCCGTCCCAACAGTATTGTAATTAACAGTTAACAAGATGGCAATATGATTAACGTAAAATATTCAAATACATTTGTCGATGAACAAAAGAAGAAGAATAAAGGAGAGGAATAAATAGAATAAAGTTCTAGGAAAGATTAAACAAGAAGTAATGTGGTTGTAGGATCCTGCCCCGAGCGTTTGTCATAATAGTGTATATAATGTTTAGTCGTTATCAAATCGTTTAGTATCTTTAATGTATATTTGAACATGATTAAAAATACTGCTATTATCTTTATCTATATAACTATCTTTTCCAAATAAAAATGCACGAACGCTGAGCGGGTGAAATAGACGGGTAGCATGAAAAATACGAAGACGTTCATTAAATAAAAAGGACATTGCATAAAATAGTGTTCGGCGTCCTCCTTTTTATGCCAACACTACTCACAGGTTGCGTTTTCTTTGATTTTGTTTATAAACAAATCATATTTCAGGTTACTGCATTTGTTTCGTATCCGTGCATGAAATACAGACAATCTACGAATTCCAAATAGAAAATAAGTATTTTGGGCGGATTAAAGTATTGATTTGTAATAAGAGTTTTAAAAGCAGAAAGAGGGTCTGCATTTCGTATGTGTTCAGGTATTGTATTCCATAACGATATACACGAGGGAACGAATTACTAAATAGCTGCGTTCTCGTATGAATAGATACGTAATCATTTGAATTTCTTAAGTTGTAAGGGGCAACTCTGCCAACTATGTCAGGGGATAAATTTGACGAAGTCGTTCATTTAAATAAAACGGACATTCCATAAAATAATGTTCGGCGTCCTCCTTTTCATGCCAACACTTCTCACAGGTTGCGTTTTCTTTGATTGTGTTTATAAACAAATCATATTTCAGGTTACTGCATTTGTTTTTTATCCGTGCATGAAATACAGACAATCTACGAATTCCAGATAAATAAAAAATAAGTATTTTTGGGCGGATTAGGTCTATGATACGTGTAACATCCTTAGGAATGTTTTGATGTTGATTACACGATTACATAAATAGAATAGGGATATATGGGCTAAAGCTCAGTGACGTCACACACACTGTGTAAACCTGTCAATACGATGTCCGACATAATAAACTTGTATAATGTGTAATTAATGAACTGTTTGTCAGAAATAATTGACCGTTTCAGTTTAGTTTTAGAACATACTATATCTAAGATAGAGCCCTATTAAAAAAAAACTATAGCTGAGATTTAAAAAAATATGTTGAATACGGAGTTGATTTTATTTTTTACGACAGTTACTTTTGGTGCGCATTCTAGCTTTTTACAACGCAATCATTCTAATTTGGAAACAACATTTTGTTCCATCATCCGTTGATCCTAAAATACCTGGCCTTATAAATACAATATATTGGAGAAAATACAGCACAGTAAAATATAAGGTTTTATTTCTCAAGTAAGAATATATTCATATATAGTTATAGTATCATTTCAAAATGTCAACAACATTTTGCAATTCACGCCACTTTAAGAACCTCAGGTTTGAGGCAGTTTCCTTCAATCACACGAGTTTCTACGATGCAGACTGCCACTTTAAGCTAATTCCCCATAATCTCTGCAACATTTCTGAACGTCATTTTGTGTGTTCATGGCACTGCCGTAGGTACAGCCACACCTGTAATTGAAAGAAACACTAATCTTTGCAGACATAGCAAATTCATATTTTAAATAAGTACTGTTTTTCAAAATGAAAATGTTTTTGACAGGCGCTTTATAATAAAAGAAATCAATAGCAGGCATTTGATTACAGTGACCAGAATTCATTTAGTCATACTAGGTCACTTTATCTAAAACATGAAGGTACTATATGCCAAAAAACCCCACAACACAGTGACACATACTTCGGCAATAAACAATAACAAAAAGGGCGATGCGTCTTGACTTTTGTGGGTGGGGAACAAGCAGACATAAAATCTAGAGATTGCGATTCGACACTTTTTCATACATGTTAGGCCTACCAGTTATTTAAACTAATGCTACTGTATAGAAAAACATATAAACCTTGACAATATGCCGGCAATGAATAAGAACGAAATGTACGATGCATCGTCACGTTGGTGGGTGGGTGGGGTAAAACAGTCATCGAACGGTTTAATTTTAGAGAACAGACAACGTAATTCGACTTACTCACGTCCCTGTCATACTTAAATGGATTAGCAAACAATACGTAATTATCATACGCGATTACAAAATATAATCACCAGTCGGTATGTCCGATTCGCTCTGCAATCAGGCAAAGCATCGAAGTCGGTCATCACTTTTAGATTCAGACTGATAATCTTGCAACAGGCCGTGGCTCATACATGTACGGCTGTACAACGAACTCATTCTCGATCACATTGTCCAGTAATTCTTGCTCCATGTTATTTGTGTCAGAATAGTTATATGATAAATCCATGTAGGTCTATGATAAATCGTATCTGTACCTCAACACGGAAATTTCCGCATGGCAGAATCTATGACATCAGCGTGGAGCGCCATCTATAGGGCAAAATTAACATGAAGGGGAGGTAACTCCATCTTGAAGGGAAATATACCTGTTGTTTTTACAAGTAGTACTTTTTCAAAGTTTTTTTTTTATTTTAGTTTTTTTACCATTCAATTCACTTTATTGATTTAAATATAAAAATATATAACAATATGCATTTTAAAGGAAGTCAGTGCAACTTTAACTGATCTTCAATTAAGTCACAACAATTATGATATATTTGCATATTCTAACGCTTTTTCGATCGATATATTTAAATTAGTCCAAAAAAGAACAGGTGTATTTGGTGGACGATATACATTGCAAATTAAATTTCCGTTTTTATCATACTTAATTTCTACCCAAACTGCGTCAGTTGAGGGGTTTTCTAATTCAGGTTTGCGTTTAGCCACTAATAATTTAGAGACATACGTTAGAAGCCCGCTAGAATGCGCAGATTTATCCAAACGATAATTATAGAATCCCTCTAACTGCAAAGATTCATTACTTACATCAACTGTTAAATGTGTTTCAGTAAAACAAAGTATGTCAAAATCAAGAAGATTATGTTCTATATATTCAGTTTTGTTTCGTATACTTCTATTATTGAGGTGTGCTACAGATAAACTGTGTTGTATTTCACTATTGTTTTGATCAGGACCGGAGTTTTCAGCAACATCTCCAGACATAATAACAGAACAATTGTTGCAAACGTTAAATTAAGAATGCTTCTGCCAAGAACAATGAGACACAAACTGACGTAAGGAGTGATATAGGTTTAAAACACGTCAATTTAAGAATAAAGTCTAACAAAACTGAATTACATTTAAACACTTCAGAAAATAATATGCGACTAGGCCTGTTATAAAAAATTCCGATTGCCATCCTCCACGCACTTATGTCATTACCCATTAGGTAATAAAACTGTTCTAAAACTAGGATTAGACAATCGGGAATTTAGGTAGCGTGACAACGACTCAAAGCAAAACATCACCACACAGAATGATTCAAAGAAGTTAAAAGAAGATAATGAAGGAACGATGAAAAGACACGAGTACACACGCTCGTGGAAAATCTGAGTTAATAGAAAAATATAATAATGATTATCATTATAGTAAGATATTTGTGTACCAGCCGGGGATCATCAAAAATACACAATTTATATAGACGTCTTTCTCAAAATACAAATAATGCTACATAATTAGAACGAATTATAACAAAGCAAAAAACAACATAACCTAATAGTAACACATGTCAAAATAGTTCATGGCGGGGATTTCTTTATTTACACTGTCCCGTTTTATACTGTTGACAGTAGGGTAAGTGATGCACTCTAAACCCCGATTTAAACCACTAGCGGCCTTTTTTTGCCACTGACCGTTCCAAGGCGGTAGCCTTATTGTCATCCATTTTGTGTTTGTGTTGTCTTATTTGGCCTTTTATTCATCTTTAAATTGGTTCTTTGTTTCTGTGTGAGTTTGTGGTGGACTGTCGTCCTTGAAAGCTGCTTTTCCTGTTCGATGTTTATATCTATATTTAGGTTGAACCTTAATTGCATGGGTAGTCACAACACGTTAAGGAGATCTAGCTTGTGCAATGCATTTGAATTAATTTTCCCGATCAAATTTGTTTTTGTACAACTAACCCATTGACGGTTTATACAATAAGGGTAATGTTGATATTGTGTCGATATAGGCCAACAACGTCATATAAATATAGCATATATCCTCCGTCTAGATTTAAGATTTGTCAATGGATATTTACAAGCGCTGTTTAACGTTTGTAGTACGTATATACCTACATGTTAACAGCCGTATATGGTATTTGCTTGTGAAAATAAGGTTTCGTACACCATGTATCCTAATAGCATTTAACAACTCATATATAATTATTCTCTTGCCGTCGGTCTTCATGCTTTTACCGTAATAACATACGAATGACCGAATCAAAGATTATGACTTTATATAACTAATGCCGCAGAAAACTTTGGCCGTGAATGTCGAACAGAATGTAGCATTCACAGAGTGAAGTCTGTAATGTCTGTATTTATAAGACATAAAACCAACACTGAAGTTCTATTACGACCATGCCTCTTTAATCCCGTAAAGCAAGTAAGATGTGATATATATATATATACAGGCAATCTACTACTGCATATGTAACCTGATATTGTAGCAGCACTGTACCAATGTATACAACACTACACCTCTCCCTTTTGTTAGAATGAAGTTCATTTCTTTGAAGTCTGTTATTAAATTTATTCTGTATAATCTAACAATGATTGTTTAGAGTTTAAAAGACTAATTTGTTTCTCAAAATCCCATGTTTTATTTTAAAGTCTGAATCAACGAAATTCCACTGTTAATAGTTCACTTAAAGTTTATCAATTAACAGCTTGTTATTCTGCCTTTGAAACGAAAACAAACGACTGGCGTGGTATTTATCAAGTGTTGATAACTTCTCCTGCTGAGTTAATGTGAAACAAAAGCAATTATAAAACAACGCGTGACTTTCGTCTAATTGACCTATCAAGCTGAATTATATACACCCATTGATAAAACAATAAGTTGATACAAATGTGAGCACGGAATTAAACCGCTAATAGATTTATGAGTGAACTCCGTTTCTAAATCCCTCAGCCAGTTAATCTGGAAATAGGTTTGACATTTTACATTTAATGGGAAATGCCGTGAGTCACATCTGTATTTACAAAGTGTAAGTTGACAGGGATTTACTGCGTTAGAACCACTTAGGCCACACCAAAAAATCCATTGTTTATTCTCTGAATCTTGTAAGTTTTCTTAGGTCTCAATGTCTGTTTGTCAGCTTTTTGTTTCAGTTTTCGTTCAGTTTGCGCATGATGCGTTGTCCCTACAGATAGGTTTAAAATGTGACACATTCATCTAGTCAATGTTTTCCCCTTGTGCTGTACAGTAACCATCGAACCCTTTTTGCGAATAATAACTCCGGGATGATGATTAAACGGAGCCGTTAGCTTGTTTTCCTGTCTGCTTGACAAGTACGCGATTCTCCCAGTTTGAGATTTGACGGTTTTGCTTTCCGTTACGCATCAAAGTATTGCTTTTTTTTATTTCTAAGCCTTTTGTCACGATGTCGAGTATGTGTGTCCTTCATTTTTGGTTTAAATTTTGGCAGTTTTGTTTGCATTGTCCACCCCAAAACAAGTTCATCTGGCGAAATCTCTGTAGAAGCATGTGATGTTGCTCGATAATTTCTCAACACCGTATTTAATTCCTGTTTCATACTATGTCCTTAAATATGTGCAGTGTTCACAGTTTTTGAAATTACTCCCATACATCTTACACACACAGAGTTACTTTCTGGGTGGTATCGTGTTATTCGTTGGTGCTTAAAACTTATGTAACTAGAAAATTGTGTGAACTGTTCACTATTCCGAGAGGCCCATTATCAGTTTTGCACGAACTTGGTATACCGAACATACCGTGGGTTTCTTGACATGAAGTATGATGGACTTGTAATTCCCTTTTTGTTCTTGACACGAAAACATATCCAACGAGACGTAATCGCTATCTTTCAAGTCGTAATGATTGGTTAGATTTTGGACTGTTGAATATAGCTTCCAGTGGTTTGCAATATGTGACTAAAGTAAAGGGTTTGCCAAAAAGATGAAGTTTGAAATGTTCGATCCCGAACACAATAGCGAGCGCTTCTCGTTCCGTTTGACTGTATCTTTGTGCTACTGCTGTTTGAGAACGACTAGCATACGCGATTATTTTGGTGCTACAGAAATACCATAATTCAACCTTGTATAGCGTCGTAGGTCAGTGTGAGCTGAAAACGTCGTTATATAACGCGAACTTTCCGTAAACTTAAGCTGGTGGAAAGCTTGGTTAAGGTAAAATAATCCCCGCTAAACTATATCCTCTAACAAACTAGGCTGCATTAAAAAGGAGAACTGGAAACGGCCGAACACGATAACTACGAACTATTTCAGTCTCGGTTTGATTGAGACTGTTCATGAATGGTAGTGAAATAACCTTGTTAAAAATATAACACGAAGATGATCATATATATATATGAATATACAAATAGGCCTAGAGAGATGTAACCACGCACTCAGTGACATGACAGAAGCCAGAGCAACCAGAGAATAAACCATTTAGAGCACGAAAGGACAAGATTGACCACAAACACTAAAGGTTGTGGTCCTTTCAGGATTTAGGTGACCTCCACAATCTGTCTCCAGTCATTGAACAGTCAGAGAGGAAACATAGATTATACGACAGTTATCATGACCAAGACTTTTAGGTTAGGAATATAATCTATTCAAAAACTCTATGTAAAATATTAAGTCTAAGGCTGCATGCCATGGAAACAAATTTGATATTCAAACAATCTTGATACCCGACCGTTATATCTTCACATTTATTTTCGCCATGTATTTAATTTCAAATCTAATACACCCGCACTATATAGCCTAGTTTAAGGACACATTTCCCAACACTACATGGTCATTGAAAAAGCATGGGAAGCTTGAATATTTACAGCCAGCACGCTTCATGGCTGATCAACTCAGGTATATAAATTGAGGCCCGTTCTTAGTTTTTTTATTTGTATAGCATTGCTATATTGAGGGTAATAATAGCTTAACAACACTTTGTAATTTACTTTAATGAAAAAATATATGTTCATAATTTAGCTTTTGAATACAAAACTTATCTGGTATTTTTTTTTTAGACCAAACATTCTGTAATGTGTTATTATGTGTACTGGTCACAAATGCTTTATTGGGTGGGCCTCATAATCTAAAGAAAAATTAAATATCACATTTTGCTCGTGAAATTGTATGGCTAACACTGATTTACAGTTACTCATAGAAATTCTCTCCCCCCCCCCCCCCCCCCCCCCCCCCCCAAAACACAATAGGCTTGAAATATGTCCTTAAAATATCTCGTTATAATCAACGATATATCACTTATTTTTGCAACGTTTGGAGAGTATTATTTTTGCATTTTAGGGGTATTAGCATAGAAAACGATGTTCTATTTCTTATTTATAAATTGTTAATTAATCCGTTTATCCCAACAATTGTGTGAAATGGACTCCATTTAGTTGGGACATACATACGAGGTTAAACAGCTGAATTTCACTATCGTCATTTGTTTTACATACACTAATATTAACAAGAAAAGTATAACGTATGCGTTATATGTAGACGATTTTTAATAATAGGTTAGTTTGTGGAGGCTTTGTTCAAGGTTTTGGTTTAGCGAAAGATATAATTATATTTGGAATTATCCAATAGTATAAAAGGACTATGACAAATGTATTCTTGAAACATATCAAATAGTGTTTTTTTTTAAAGCTGACGAAACATTTAACGGAAAAGATTAAGAATAAACCTCGCTGCATTTGAAAGTTGAAAGCAATAAGTACAATCAAGTATGGATAACGACTAGCACAAGGTTCAATCATCCACTATCTGTCTTCCTCAGAGAACCCAGGAGCTCACCGAAATGTCTACGCCAATACATTAATCAGTACGCATCAATTTCTAGTCCATTAATTCTAAAAGGAAAAAATGTCAACATGATCGCATTTGCAATTTATTTAAATTAACGCTCTGCACGGTCAACAACGACTTTAACGAACTTAACATTTGTTCTTCCATTCACTTTGTCGGTATAATGAAATCCACCAGTAAGGCAAATCATTGATGACTGTTATACTATCCAGAGGGAAAGATTTACCTCTATTATAGACGAAAACGAACCACGTGACTTGCTACGTTGATGTGTTTATTTTGTTCTGGTCAGTGAGTATGATAATTAGGGGTTCACACAATACCAAACATGAAAATGAGTTGTATCTTCAGTTAAAAAAAGTGTGTTCTGTTTCACATGTTCATATCCTTTATAACGGGAACAGGCACAGTCAAAAACAATATGATAATTAGGGGCATACGCTACAAAACATGACAATAAGTTAGAAAAAAACGTGTTCTGTCTCGCAAGTTCATGGCCTTTATGAAGAGAACAGTCACAATCAACATGCATGTTATAAATGGAACAGTCAAAGTCAATATGCATTTTATAAAGGGAACAGTCACAGTCAACATGCACGTTATAAAGGGATCAGACATAGTCAACATGCATGTTATAAAGGGAACAGTCACAGTCAACATGTATGTTAAGAAGGGAACAGTCAAAGTCAACATGCATGTTATAAAGGGAACATTCATAGTCAACATGCATGTTATGAAAGAAACATTCACAGTGAACATACATGTTATGAAGGGAACAGTCACAGTCAACATGCATGTTATAAAGGGAACTGTCACAGTCAATATGCATGCTATAAAGGGAACAGTCACAGTCAACATGCATGTTATAAAGGGAACAGTCATAGTCAACATGCATGTTATGAAAGAAACATTCACAGTGAACATACATGTTATGAAGGGAACAGTCACAGTCAACATGCATGTTACAAAGGGAACTGTCACAGGCTATATGCATGCTATAAAGGGAACAGTCACAGTCAACATGCATGTTATGAAGGGAACAGTCACATTCAACATGCATGTTATGAAGGGAACAGTCACAGTCAACATACATGTTATGAAGGGAACAGTCACAGTCAACATGCATGTTCTAAAGGGAACAGTCACAGTCAACATGTATGTTTAGAAGGGAGCATTCACAGTCAACATGCATGTTATGAAGGGAACAGTCACAGTCAACATGCATGTTATGAAGGGAACATTCACAGTCAACATGCATGTTGTGAAGGGAACAGTCACAGTCAACGTGCATGTTCTTGAAAAGTTAGAGTAAGACGAGAACGTATGAACACATTAGGATTCCATTAGTTTACTTACTAAGTTATGGATTTTAAAGCTTATTCAGTTTCTATAACGTATAAGTATGCTGTTCCCTTTTAAAAACTACATAACTTCAGAAAAAAAAGCATGATATATTTTTAGGAAGTGTTTAATGAAATTGTGAAATAATTTGTTTGTCAGACATCACATATTTTTGTATGACAAACACTGCATCAGGTAGTTCTTGCAATTTGTTTGACTAATTAAATCAATTTAAAAAAACTATTAATATTCACCGCTTTCATTACAGCACCGAGAAGACTTTTTGAACTATCATATACATGTATGTAACGACGCTATGTAATTGGTTTTGTAATCATTTCTATACATGGATGGATGTATTAATGGTTTTATGCCACGCAACGAGAGTGGAGCGGACAAAATGTGTTACCCATTTTCGTCCGTCCCGTCCGTGTCGTCTGACTCTTCCGTTAGGAAAAAAATACATTCAAGTTTTTTATGTGACACAAGTGGAGTATCCGTGTCCCATGGACACATTTTTTATAGGAGGGTAGAGTTTAATGTTTTTTATTTTTACTTTTCGTACCTCTGTTCTCTTGTTTCCCTGGCTTCTGCTAAGTCATTGAGTACTTGCTTAGTGGCTTTCTAGGCTGTGGTTTTAATATTCATATGTGCATTATCATGTATGTGTTATGCTTATATTCCCTATTATTGCTGGCTTGTTTGTTGGAGAATATAAACTGGCGTGAGTCTCTTTAGTTACAATGTCCTGTTTTACTTGGATGAAAACAGGGTAAGAGTGAGGTTTGGAAAACCCTAGAACCTGGTTTAAACCCAGTGACCTTAATGCCACAGACCGTTCCGAGGCGGTAATCGTCAGACCGTTTGTGTTCGTGACGTCACATGCCTTGCTTATTAACACTGTAATCGTTGTTTGTTTTAATGTGTGTTTTTGTTTGACTGTGTTTTGTAAAACAATTATATCCTGTTCGACTTTTATAACTACATTTACAACATATATTAAAGACAATGCTATTGACGTCATAATAATGCGATATACTACAGGCATCGCACGCCAAATACAGCATTAAAACGATATCGAAGTTGTATTAAGGTTATGATAGAAGTTATTACTCAACGAACAATGACATCCCTATTAATGGAACAAGGGGATTCGTATCGATATATGTTAGCATGGCATTCACCGCTCCTTCGTTTTCGCTTTCTGAGAATTACTGTGGCGAATATGCTTTTTCCTTTTATAGAAGTAGAAGCTTAATGGAAATGTTACCTTTGCTTTTCCAGAATTTAAAGAAATTATATACTATTTATTTTCTTTCTTCATACGGTAACGTGTGTACTTTTCTCAATATTCAAAAAAATGGCATACGATATATTGTACATATATTGACTTTGCCATATTATACACAGTAAATGTTGTAAAAAGGAATATACTCACACAGCATACATGTAGCGAAGGAAAACTAGACTAGTCTGGGTTAACCTTATTAACCCTAAAAAACCCTGATTCCCTGAATGATCACTTTCTGAGTGATCCCCTCGTATGTATGCAATTCCTGAGTATATGATAGAAATCATTTTAAATAGAAGAACCATTCCCAGTTATTCCCACAATGAAAATTCTAGTCTATTTTCAGTTTTATTTGCTCTATTGTATTTCTATAGATTCGATTAGATTCTTCTATATATATAACATTCTTTATGACATTTCAAAATGGTACCCAACTGTGAAATTAACATGTGTATTTGTCTAAAGCTCCGAGCAGTACATGATTTAATGAGAAGTTGTCATTTAATATTGGATTCCTAACGTTCACATACTAGGCTTTACAAATGTATCATCATCGATGTGAAACACCGAGAAGGCGTAAAATAATATCTGTGTAAGTAATTTCCGCATGTTTTCAGATGATTATTACACCCACATCGTACATATGATAAATTTTCCATTTTAAATGTATTGTTGGTATTGATTTCATTGGTTGAAGTGCCAGTAAACGGATTAATTGTATTATTTTTCTCATTAGGCTGTCTGTTCCAAGAAATCACTTGCAGTTTTTGAATGGATTCCGTTTTAGAGATGGGGATTGCAAGGCAATGTATGCTTAACGTATATCTCTTATAAGAAATAATGTTGGTATGTTTGTTGTATTTTTAAGATTTGTTTTGGTACGCATGTGGTATTATTGAGATAAATAATATGTTAACCGTTTTCTAATAAACAGTATTCTCTTCTTTTGGTGACTTAGACGTTTTATGAGCTCATTTATTGCAGTTAAACAGTTATCAATCTTATATAAATTACTTGAGATGATATAAACAGAAATGAGGTCGGTTAATGCATTAACTATATTGTGTAAGTCTATACAGATTTTGAATTAAAAATTAATCCTGTACTCAGAACATTTGTCGTTGTTTTGAATATATGTATATATGACCACACCTATACGAGTACACATTTGAAATATCTAGATATGATTACATATATATACTTTCCTGTCCAGTACTATAAATAAAATAGGACTTTTGGAAAGAGCACACATAGCTATATTTGACTGATATTCTAGACTAGTATTTTGTTAACTGAACATTGTAAAACGTTATTATAGTTACACTGATTCTGCCTTTGAAATATACAGTCAAACTTGCTCATGCGACCACGTGCATTCAGCGATCAATTGTCTTATGCGACCCTTTTTGAATCCTCCTGATTAATTCCTTACTTAATTTTAAGTCTATTAAGCAGACAATTTACTATTTAAACATTTTGCTCATCAGTCATATGACTTATTGTAAGATATTGCAATTAGTGTAAGGTTTATGTGGAGCCGCGACCCCACTGGACCCATAACGAGATGATAATCTTATTCTATGGAGTTTATTGCAGCTTAACATGGACAGGTTAGAATTTACTAGGAGAAGAAGTTTGCTTTACTTCTAATCATTGAATGTATTATACTACGTCTAAAATGTTTCCAACTATTTAAAATTAAATACGTTTAAACCAAATGGATACTATTTCTTCAGACTCGTTGTGTTCTACTTAGGAAATTGTTAGTCAAGTGGTAGCGTGATAGCTTTGCAACCGAAAGGTTGTGAGTTTGACGCGCCGCCACCGAACATTACGCTGATGATATTGAGTAATCCACCCCTACTGAATCTCCCTTGGCGCTAGACATGGAAGCTTGGGCTTGTGGACTTGATCTAGTAACGCCCACTCATTATCGACTTACTTTCGTTCCAAATATGGTTGATAATATTTATCCTAAAGAACTTCAGCTTAATAAAGCTAATATATCTGATAATAACGCTTCTTTTCTTGATTTAAATCTCTTGATTGAAAATGGTGCAATAATTAGCAAAATCTATGACAAGGGAGATGATTTTAATTTTGACATTGTTAATTACCCCCACTTGGATGGGGATGTTCCCGAGCAACTTCTTATGGGGTGTATGTGTCTCAACTTATTCGTTTTTCAAGAGCATGTACTCGAGTTGAGGACTTTAATATTCGTAATCTTTGTATAACTAAAAAGCTATTCAATCAGGGTTACCGTTACCATAAACTTCATAAAACCTTTGCAAAATTTTATTATCGTAACCCTGATCTTCTTTCCAATTATAAAAGTAATTTAAGGACTCTTCTGCGACAAGGACTATCACAACCTGACTTCTATGGTGATGTGATTTATAAACTTCGTAATATTCTTGGTCATGAGCACTTTCATACTATCTTTGTTAAACTTGTTAAAAAGTTTTTCAAAAGAGGTTATGACCCTATCATTTTGCAACGTATTGCATGCTTGGTGGTGGACCCTTTTACAGTTCGCCACAATGCTTTCCTCTTTAATTGTACGATGACCGGACAGGCTGTGGACCCTATGATGACGCCTACCTAAAGCCCATTGGGACGGTGGCGTTTGATGTTTGTCTGTGATCTTTCTTGTGCCCTAAATGGTTTATTCTCTTGTTGCTCTGGCTTCTGCCAAGTCATTGAGTACCTTCATTGTGGCTTCCTAGGCTTTTGTTTTTTGTATTATATTTACACGAGCATATTTGTGTTTTACTTATATTGCCTATTGATGCTGCCTTGTTGGTTAGAGATTAGATCATGGCGGGAATCTATTTATTTACACTGTCCTGTTTTAATGGGATGACAGTAGGGTAAGTGTGAGGTTTGGTGCACCCTAGTTCCAGTTTAAACCCCCAGTGGACTTTGTTGCCACTGACCGTTCCAAGGCGGTAGCCCTAGTGTCAACCCTTTTGTGTTTGTGATGTCGTTTGCATTTTTTATTACTTTTGCCTTCTCGTTTGTCTGTTTGCGTGTTTGTTTTTGTGTTTTGTGGTTGACTGTCGTCCTTGAATGCTGCTTTCCCTGACCGATATTTTTGTCTTTCTTACCCTGGAGCACAGAAAGTGACGTACACCTGGCGGCCTCATATACCAGATAATCTATTCTCCGGACACGAACAGGATCCTGAGGAATACTATGATATTCGATTGTAAGAATAGGTTGAAACCGAATCACACTCTGTATCCGTCTTCATGTGACTAGTAGAAATGTACTTCTTTTGATGCATTAAGCATGTTCAGTTCTACTTAGGACATTCCTCTTAATTCAACGCGCTCTTCTGAAAATTTTGATGTTTTGATCTAATAGTTTGTCGATTAATTATTGGATCAAGGATAAACTAAAGTATGTATCTAACAAGACAGTGGTTTATCACAGAATATTGTTTTTATTCTGTAAACCTCTGAGTAATGTCACTGTACCACACAAGAAAATGAATTTGTCAGGTTTGACGGGTGTTTTGTTAAATGTTTACCCTTATGTATTGTCTTCGTTTCTGATTTTATTATAGTTATTATACTATTTGTAATTTATTTAGCGAGGTGTTTGAACTCCACTGTTTACATGATAGATATTCAAATCAGTTCAATACTGATTATATTGGAAAGAATATGCTACCCACATTCATTACAAATCAATGCATGCTCGACGATTAATTGAAATGTTGTTTTTTTATTAATAAGCCAAGTAAAAAGTAAAAAAAAAGAAGCAATATTGTGATTTATCACAGAATATTGTTTTTATTCTGTAAACCTCTGAGTAATGTCACTGTACCAAACAAGAAAATGAATTTGTCAGGTTTGACGGGTGTTTTGTTAAATGTTTACCCTTATGTATTGTCTTCGTTTCTGATTTTATTACAGTTATTATACTATTTGTAATTTATTTAGCGAGGTGTTTGAACTCCACTGTTTACATGATAGATATTCAAATCAGTTAAATACTGATTATATTGGAAAGAATATGCTACCCACATTCATTACAAATCAATGCAAAAAGTAAAACAATTGAATATCTATTTTGTAAAAGACGTTGTTCCGTCAGAGAAAACTAGCAGTGAAAATATAAGCTGATATGGCTCACATTTGAATTATGTGAACATGTGTTGATTGGATTGCGTAGTTCCTTGTTGCTGTAATGCTTCCCAGTATATCTTCAACTATTTCAGTTACGTTTTAATAAGCATAATCTGCCTTTAAGATATATCGATATCATTGCTTAATTAAACAGTATATACATGAGTACACGTCCTGACGTGAATAACATAGAATCGTCTCTGAATCACTAACACAGACACAAAGTTGTTATAAACAAAATGGAATAAAACATACGCCATATTTATTTGCGTAAATATATCTAAATCCTATTTTAAACAGCGTTAAACAACACAGGGCATGCGCATATGTGTTATTTATCATATGTCAATAAACTATAAACAATGAATGTGGTCATCAATATAGTATGGAGTAGTTATATAATTAAACACATGACTATCAACATTGTGAACAATCTACAATGTGTTACCTCGTGCTGCTATAATACGTTTGGTTCACTGACTGCCCTGGTGATAAGGACAAGGATAAAATGAACTGATGTGAATTGTAGAAATGTTTTTTTTTGTCACATTATGTCAAAGCAGTATTCAAATAAAGAGCAATACAATCATTTGATGATTTCGTCGCCATCTAAGCTTTACTATCGTAATCATGGTAATAATATAGTTATAAAAATAGTAATTATTTTTCCATATTAGGACACGGGTTTGTCAAAAACACGTTATTGACTGGGAATACTTCAAAGAACTGCTGATTTACACGCCTACAAGTTCAACGGCTTGATATTGCATTGAACTAAAGATGGTATTACCTATAGTGACTGTGTTTGTACGTTCGCAATCGAGCTACCCATAACGTAAATGCTGCACAGTAGTCTTCCCTTTGCATACTGTTGAGACACTAGAAGTCTGCACTACCAAGAGCACGTCTTGAAGAATAACCTTTCACAGAGAGCATTTTCTTGAATAAAGTAACTAGGAAAATATCACAGGAACTAACGTGGGGTGAATAGGGTTGTTGGTCAAGCTGTACTACTTTATTTTGCTTCTAAAATACTGGATAATTTCGCTTTCGTGAGACTAGGCATGGCCATGAATTAGCTGGATGCCATTTAAAACTTTACTCGAACGCTTTTTATGTAGAACTGTTTGACAGAGTTAAGTACATTGTCTCTATAAAACTTACCTATTGTTGTTTTACCTTCTTTGCATGGTATCAGGAACTAGAATTGAAAAGAATGGCATAAAAGACCCTTTAGGCGCTTTTGTCGTCTTGCTACTATCCCTGTCCGATCTTTTTATATTTCTTTTTAGCAATAACTGGCATTGCTTGATTGGTTTTTAACCATCGGTTGCTATTCACGCGCCGTTGAGGCTCAGCATAATAAAATTATGTCTCAATCGCAGTAGTGTATCTTCGATTAAAATTAATATATCATTTAACGAGGTATTTTGCACAATTCACACGTTGAGCCTTTTGTTCCGATGTCAACAAATGAGGGATTCTTGAACACTTTTTGTTAACTTTTAAACAGTTGGTCAACATGTGATGGACACTACCTTCAGAAATGTACACCCTATAAGTTAAGTCACCAGAATAAGGCCATCCTCATGAACCATTGCCTTCCCAGCAGCAATGTTCTGCTTTGTTGATACTGTTATTGGCCTGCCTGGCCGGTTGTCTTATTCAGTGTTATTTTTACCATGTTCAAATTTACCCTCCTGAAAATAATTCTCAAACTTTCGGCAGAAGTGCCGTATGTGCCGCACACCTCGGCATGTATCTGCTTTAGAGGTGTTTTTAAAGCATAACGTGATTTATTATCTGAATATAAGGCCTTATTTTAGATTTGTCACTGAATTTCATCGATGAAAATAGCCACTATACATCAGTGGATGTATTTCAACAATGAATAATAGTTATCGAATTTAATCCACATTTGGCCTGTATATTGGCATTGTTATAATATTAAAATGCCTAATTTTTGTGTGCAGTTATATAGTGCATTTTCTACGGAAACCAGGTAGTGACAGCATTTATTGAATATCACTCGTACGATATATCGACATCTACTAATTGCACTAAGTGATTATTTAAATGACCCGCGACGCGGTTAATGAACATAGGAAATCCGATATGGTTCATCGGATATTGCGCATCTTCATGACTTTATGGATGAAACTGTAGTTGACGTTTAAAGAGAACTAGTATTTGATAACAACGCAAGTTTGCTGTTATATAATTGCATTTAACGCTTGCATGATTTGCTGATACATGAATCCGTCTTAAATCCATCATTATATACTCTGGAATAATGGTTTGACCCGCCTGTTTATTTTGCAGTTTTAAGGTCAATCTGTATACCAAAAGGAAAAACTGTAGATGTTTATAATCTACAATTAATCGTCCATAAAAGGAAGTAATATTAAAACTTCAAGTAGTCACTCTTATGTTCAATATTTCGGCCCTTGAAAAATACTATGGGGCAGACATATTGCATAAAAGAGTAACAATTTGAACTTATGTATTTTTTTGTTCGATATTTTATTTTAGATATTTCGTCTAACCTTTGCTTGTAACCATAGAAGGTCAATCAATTGAACACATGAAAGGTTTTATGGCGCCGAACATGAATCAACATGTCAGGCTCATCCTCCATGTACATCGAGATAAAATATGGAGAACGGCCCTAGAACCTTTTCACCCTGAGCTGCAGTGTTGCTGCAAATTCTATTGTAGACACTCCATTTACGCTGGAGCCACGTTATAGTTTTTCTGCCACTGATCTAGTGATATGAGCGAGATGGCACCTGTAACAATGCAGGGGTCATGATGAAGACTTTTAATGAGCATGAACAAAAAATGATCAAATGAACATGAATTGGGTGTGTTTGGGAGGGGGGGGGGTGTTCTGCCCCTCTGCCTTTCCCTCCAACGGTATATGCAGTGGCCCTATTCTTTGCCCCGTAACAAACGGGGAGGATCAATCAATAACAAGATGCTTAAGGTAGCACAGAAAGTGTTCAAAATGTTCAACACTATTTATAGCTTACTCGAGTTAAGGACTTTAATATTCGTAATCTTTGTATAACTAAAAAACTACTCAATCAGGGTTACCATTACCATAAACCTCGTAAAACCTTTGCAAAATTTTATTATCGTAACCCTGATCTTCTTTCCAAATATAAAAGTAATTTAAGGACTCTTCTGCGACAAGGACTATCACAACCTGACTTCTATGGTGCTGTGATAAATAAACTTCGTAAGATTCTTGGTCATAATCACTTTCCTACTATCTTTGTTAAACTTGTTAAAATGTTTATCAAAAGAGGTTATGACCCTATCATTTTGCAACGTACTTCATGCTTGTTGGAGGACCCTTTCACAGTTCGCCACTTTGCTTTCCTCTTTAATTGTACGATGACCGGACAGGCTGTGGACCCTATGATGGCGCCTACCTAAAGCCCATTGGGACGGTGGCGTTTGATTTTTGTCTATGATCTTTCTTGTCGTGCCCTTAATGGTTTATTCTCTTGTTGCTCTGGCTTCTGCCAAGTCATTGAGTACCTTCATTGTGACTTTCTAGGCTATTGTTTTTTGTATTATATTTACACGAGCATATTTGTCTGTCCTGTTTTAATGGGATGACAGTAGGGTAAGTGTGAGGTTTGGTGCACCCTAGAACCGGTTTAAACCCCCAGTGGCCTTTGTTGCCAATGACCGTTCCAAGGTAGCCCTTTTGTCAGCCCGTTGTGTTTGTGATGTCGTTTGCATTTTGTATAACTTTTGTCTTCTCGTTTGTCTGTTTGCGTGTTTGTTTTTGTGTTTTGTGGTTGACTGTCGTCCTAGAATGCTGCTTTCCCTGTCCGATATTTTTATCTTTGTTTATATTGGAATATATGCACGAGTTCTTCCGTGTAACAATATTTCGCGACTTTAGAAGTGCAATATAAATACGCTGAAGAACGAGTGCATATGTCCCAATACAAATATAATAATCTTTTTTGTTATTGCATAAACATTTTTCATATCAAAACGAATAGAAGATCAATCAATAACAAGATGCTTGAGGTAGCACATAAGGTGTTCTGAATGTTCAACACTATTTATAGGTTATTTGATATGTACTGGGATATATGCACGAGTTCTTCCGGGTGCCCAGAAGAACGAGTGCATATGCCCCAATACAAATCTAATAACATTTTTTTTATTATTGCATAAGCATTTTTAATATAAAAACGATTAGTTAGAACGAAACAATTTAATTTTCTATCAATATTATTTATTTGAAACAAACATCATGGGAATTTTTCACAATGAAACATACATACTATAATGTTTACATCACCTGACAAACTTCCTGTGACATGACCTGCGAATTGCACCTATCCCTAACGAGTTCCACTACACTGATTTTGCAACACGTCAATATGGGCGAATATTGACGTTTCTTGTTACATAAAATGTAAACGGAGCTTGTTAATGCGTATGCAATAAGTACGTACCTACCGTTTTCTTTTTTGACATAACACTCGTTGTTTACATTAAGGCTTCACTGAATTATTAAAGCAGACCATATTAAGGAATAAAATGCGCTCTTTTGGTTTTCATTGGGGTATGAACAATATTTGGGTGGTTTAAAGCGTGTGGGACTCCACGTGTACTTTAAACCATCCAAATGTTGTTCATACCCCAATGAAAACCAAAAGAGCGCATTTCATTCCTTATATTTACATAAATATTTACCTTTAAAATGGCTTGATTTCTTCGCTATATACGCCAGATTTACTATTTATTTCGAAAAAATAGTTTATTATACGGGGATTTTTATGGAATAAAATGTAACAGCCGTTACGATCGGCAACATTTAAGACACACCCCTCATGCGCAATATTCTGTTAAGTTAAGCTCCGCCCATCATCCAATGAAAACCGTTAAAGGGCATATCATGAGGTATTCCGAAGGTAATGATATTCATTGGAAAATTAAATGCAGCGTGTCAAATAAGATTCATCATAGCGCATGCAATAGCGATGTAAATATAGGTGAATGTTATACAAAGTATAGGGTTCATGAAGTTATGTTACAATATTTAGATATTTTTTCATCAAATCGAGTGGTTCGAAACCTTTTTTTATATATATTTAGTTCAACCAGTTCCATTCTGAGGCCAGTTTCTTTTTGTCGTAACTGGTGACCGCTTTTACCTAACTCAGGTCAATGAAATAGCGTTTTCTAGTACGGAAAATCAGTAATGGATGTAGATACATGAACGAGACGTAATAGTTGGCCATTACATAAGTAGCTCCATTAACGTCTGTATATTTTTGGTAATAATAAGAACACTGTTGAGTTCCGGTTTATTTCCGACGCACATGCGCAGCAGGCTATGCATTACGGTTTAACGAACGCCATTTTGCTTTGGTGTACATAGACGGATCCTGGTGTACAGTAGGTCGACGTTATACGTTACATTGGACATTTCAAGCCATTGTAATCATTGCAAAATCGTAGGCGAACATATATTTGGGCGAAGGTAAGTACCGTAGATAAGTTTTGGTAGGTAATATGGCATATTATGGTTGTGGTGGAGAAGTAGGTCATGCTTCACGGGGCTGTCCACAAGTTCTTGACTGTGTGGCTATGGCTGTGGGCAGTGTTGAGAACTTGTCATACACCATTACGGGGCTTATTTGATAGGGATGTTGTGGAGTGTCTACATGTATATGGATTTATAAGATTATGTTGAGTGAGAAAAAGTTTGCCTATAAATGTAGGTCAATGTTATTGGTTTTTATGGTTTTTATTGTTTGCGCATGCGCATAAGTTAGGATCACTCTGTCACTGTCACAGCCATCTTGAAAATTTGTTTTTTTTGCATGTAAGTTTTAGTTCAAGCAGGAAGTGTTGGTGAAGAGTTCACTTGAAAGGGCAGGTGGGTAGATGTAACATTCATTTAGTGTGCAGGTGACGTAACTATGATTCGTTAACTGAATAGCTGTCGTTTTGTATTTCCGAGGAAAAGACTTTTGGCAGGAAAGTTTCTTGTTCATTCGTTTGCTCGCATAGATGGTTCGAAATACCTTTCAAGAGCATTATTACGTCTTGCACAATAAGTGAAGAAATTATGTTTTTGTCCAAGCTGAAGTTAAACAGATTTCCGCACGCCACAGACCTTGATGGTTGTTTTCCTCGTGAGAGACTGCTGTCAATCTCTTCCCAGCCATGTCGAAATTGATTTTTTGTTTTGGTATGGTAGTTTACATCATTGTCAACACAAGTAAGATTATATCTGACAGTCGATTTATTTTGTGGTGGAGACGGACCACCAGTTTTCCTGGGTAAAACCAGTACTGTACACCTCCCGATGCTTATGGATGAAAAGGCAAAGTAAATGGTTGCTGCGCATTTTGGAAAGTCAACCTGGTAACGTTGAAATGTCATTAAACAAAAGTGACACAGAGCAAACACATCGAAGCATTGAACCATAGTTGCTCTTAACTGCGATAATGTTGTCTCCGCGATAGTATAGAATGATAGAGAGAGAAAGAGATCGTCTTAAAGGGTTTGCTGTCTGAAATACCACTTGAGCTTTAAAATCAGTATCTTCGTGCGCTTTAAAATGTGAGGATGGCCATGTAAACGCTTGTTGTTCGCAACAGGGTAATGTGCGAGTATGCTCCAGAGGAGTCCTGCACAGTAACGGAAGAAGAAGAAGAAGGGTGAGAAAGGTCTCGAAAAGCCATGGATTGACGTGTATGATACTGGAAATATTGTCTGATCTCGTGTATGTTTATCTTCTTTGCGTTTGTAGAGAAAGCCTGTATTATACGATACTGTGTTTCCTTGTCTTTGCAGTGATCTGCTTCAGCTGGCAGGTTCGAGGCAATTGTGGATTTTGCAGCCTGTTTGCATTTTGGCGCCCTTTGCTTTCTATTAAGGTATGTCCTGATGGTAGTCGCTGTGTAATTTATATGTTATAGTGCATTGCATGTGTGATATTGTTTTGGGTAAACCGCCATGACCGAAATGGCATACTGAACGTCTTACAGCTGCGTTGTTGAAGTGGCATGACCCAGATGGCATATTGAACGGTTTGCAGCTTTGTTGGTTGAACTGGTATGACCCAGATGGGAAAGGCACAGCATGTCTAATGTTAAAACTGTAGACGTGAAGTGTTTTTGGTCAAACGTTACGTGCACCATTTAGGTTTCGTTGAGTGTTGTTTTGGTCAACAAGTAAGTGCATCATTACAGTTATTGTAGTGTTGTGAAAATATGGCATTTAAGTCGAAAAGTAGTTTTCGCTTTACGCGACTGGTCGCAATTGACGAATCTGTGCAAAGGCACATGCATGGTACTTTTATTTCACGAACAATTGATATGAGGAGATAGGTGGCAGGACCTGCCCTGGGTATTTATTAATTCCGCAACCATCGAAAAATGAGAAAAGGGGAGCCACATTTGAGAAATAAGAGCCAGTCATGAAAGTTGGAGCCATTATAAATTTGCCAACATTTTTCTGCTACACCAAAAGAAACATTTGGGACTTTTTTTAGCTTTTGCGAAAATGATTTGCGAATGGAAAATAAAAGCTAATATTTACATATTTTCAATGCTGTAAGCGGATATAGGAAATAGACTGCTACACAGCGTTCCTGGTGGACATGCGCAGTGTAACAGTCTAATAGAAAAGTGGACTGGTTCACTAAACTGAATGAATAACGTTCGCTAGCTGATTATAAAAACAGATAAAATTATCATAACCAATCGATTGATCACGCGTGTATATTGTGGGTCATTGATGCTTGCAAATAACATTTTGTAAACAAACTTTCTGACGCTGTCTAAGAAGGTGGATGCAATTAAGTCTTAATAGGATGAAGACCACACAGCTTGATATCGGGTTTTAAGGTCTTATACAAACATCGGCGAGCGTGGCGGACAATCTAACAACGACAAAGGGAAACTATGGTTGATGTTTGTTAATGAGTGTAGCAAACTTTGTCGGGCGTTGAAAATTAAAGAAATAGAAAGTGATTACTTGCTATTTCTAGAAATAAATACTATTAAAATAAAAGGTGAGATCAGAACAATGGTCTTATTTGATTACCCTCGACGTCGATTCCTATATAACTTATGTCAAGATGTAAAACATTGCCAATACTGTAACAGCAGACACAGCTTGTAAACGTTCACTAAATTCAGATTCTTCTTTGACTCCACCTTCTAAATTTGCCAAAATTTGTCTGCTACACCAAAATGAATCAATGCATAATTATATGCCGCTTATTTTCAAAATGACTTCGTTATATGGTGAAAAAGTGGCTCCAACCTTCATGGCTTCGGCTCTTATTTCTCAAATGTGGCTCCCTTTTTCTCATTTTGCGAGTAGTTGCGAAAGAAAAATACCCAGGGCAGGCCCTGCCACCTATCCGCTCATATCAATTGTTCGTGATATGAAAGTACCATGCATGTGCCTTTGCACAGATTCATCAAATTGCGACCAGTCTCGTAAAGCAAAAACTACTTTTCGACTTAAATGCCATATTTTCACAACACTACAATAAATGTAATGATGCACTTACTTTTTCACCAAAACAACACTCAACGAAACCTAAATGTTGCACCTAACTTTTGACCAAAAACACTTCACGTCTACAGTTTTAACATTAGACATGCTGTGCCTTTCCCATCTGGGTCATACCAGTTCAACCAACAAAGCTGCAAACCGTTCAATATGCCATCTGGGTCATGCCACTTCAACAACGCAGCTGTAAAACGTTCAATATGCCATCTCGGTCATGGCGGTTTACCCAAGACACTATCACACATGCAATGCACTATAACATATAAGGTCCACAGCCACTACCATCAGGACATACCTTAATAGAAAGCAAAGGGCGCCAAAATGCAAACAGGCTGCAAAATTCACAATCGCCTGGCACCTGCAGGCTGAAGCAGATCACTGCAAAGACAAGGAAACACAGTATCGTATAATACAGGCTTTCTCCACAAACGCAAAGAAGATAAACATACACGAGATCAGACAATATTTCCAGTATCATACACGTCAATCCATGGCTTTTCGAGACCTTTCTCACCCTGTTTCGAACAACAAGCGTTTACATGGCCATGCTCACATTTTAAAGCGCACGAAGAACCTGATTTTACAGCTCAAGTGGTATTTCAGATAGCAAACCCTTTAAGACGATCTCTTTCTCTATCATTCTATACTATCGCGGAGACAACATTATCGCAGTTATGAGCAACTACCGTTCAATGATTCGATGTGTTTGGTGTTAAATTCCACTCGCCCGCTCGCATTGGCGAGTGCAAGCTGCCTGCGGACGAGTAACATTCGGCGTATGGTCGTCCGACAGGGCGAGTGACTTTTTGCACTATAAAAATTAAGTTAAACTATCGTTCAAACACGATGTTGCAATATTTGCAAGATTTCATATCAGGATCATTTTCGACGCGTAATTTTGTTCGTATTGTCGTTTGCAGGACCCAGATTAACAGGTGTTTGTTTGTTACCAGGTAACTTACGCGTCATAATTTTTTAGACTGTGATTCCAGGGATCACGCTAGGAGTGAATTTCAATGAGACAAAATGTCCCATTTGCTTGATTTTAATGAGTCTTTCACCATATCATGATCCATTTCGGATGCGAAGCCGAACGACCAGTGGTTGTTTGTCAACCGCACGTGTCTCTGGAGGCTGCTAGGCGGGTTTGGGGGCATGACCCCCAGAACATTTTTAAATTTAGATGTGATTTCCTGCATTCTGGCTCATTCCCAATAGTGAAAGTAGAAGTTGTTAAAGCATCTGAAATAAAGCGTGTCCGAATTTACGTCAACTTATATTTACACGAGCATATTTGTGTTTTACTTATATTGCCTATTGATGCTGCCTTGTTGGCAGGGATTTCTTTATTTACACTGTCCTGTTTTGATGGGATGACAGTATGGTAAGTGTGAGGTTTTGTGCACCCTAGAACCGGTTTAAGCCCCCAGTGGCCTACTTTGCCACTGACCGTTCCAAGGCGGTAGCCCTATTGTCAACCCTTTTGTGTTTGTGATGTCATTGATTTTTTATTACTTTTGCCTTTTTGTTTGTCTGTTTGCGTGTTTGTTTTTGTGTTTTGTGGTTGACTGTCGTCCTTGAATGCTGCTTTCCCTGTCCGATATTTTTATCCCCTTTTTTTTATGCTAACATAGTGTTATAATTGCTTGCCCCGCTCCAGTACATAGTTCATCGCGTCAAATCATAACAGATTGGGGGATAATGTTCAGATATGACTAGAAGTTGATGAATTATTATAAAAATGGCCATGTTTATTCAGAATCAATCGATTTTCTTTGACACCCCTCCTTATGCAAAGCAAAGGCGAACCGGAAGTTTACCGACATAATCTCGTTTTTCATGTGGTTTTCGAATAATTTGATATTTATTCATTTTATATATTTTTATCGCGAATAAATGGATCTGAGCAAATTTACTGGAGATTTTAACTGAAATGTAAATAAATATGTTTTCAATACAAACCGAAATGGTGAAAATGGATTTCTCCGACTTCGGTGCAACACTTTGTTCCATTTGTCTTTTTCATGCGAATTTTGAGAATTTAATGCGAGAATATCGCGGAATCGCGGCCTAGAGTGATCCCTGTGATTCAATTCACGCTAAAATCGATTGGAGTGTGATGCAAAATATCGCTAAGCAGTCAGACTGTGTCTTTTTTATATCGACACCGTAAACATGGCGGGTAAACGAACAGCCACCAGGTCGCTGTTCGGAAAGTCTGCGTCCGCGACCCTGCAAGCGGATTCGGCAAATCTGAAAGGGTATGGCTGAACACAAGCGTAGTTCCCAACCGCTATTAATTAGTTATGGTGTCTATTATTGGTCCAATGGAGGCAAAATACTGAAGAGAAGTTCAGCAGAATATTGTTTTTTTAGTTCGACTGATCAGAGATCAGCAGAGCTTATGCCGTGGTGCGGCGTCTGTCCGTCCATCTGTCCTTTTTTGTAGCGACTACTCCTCTGAAACTACTGAATGGATTTTCATGAAACTTTACAGAAATGTTGCCCATGAAGTCTAGTTGATCCTAGCAAAAAATTATGTTGATGTGAAATCCAAGATGGCCACCAAATATAAAAATAGGTTTTTAAAAAACAAGTTTGTAGCAACTACTTCTTGAAAACTATAAGTGATATAGATATGGGACTTTTTCTAAAATGATCAGCATGACATGATGTTGGTCCTTGTCAAAAATCGTTTTGATTCGACGTTAAACATGGCTGCCCGTGGCCATCTTTGTTTACATAGAATTATATAATGAAAACTTGTAGCGACTACTTCTCTGAAACTACTTGACGGATTTTCATGAAACTTCACAGGAATGTTGCTTTTGATGTCTAATTGATCCTAGCAAAATTTTAGGTCGGCCGGAAATTCAAGATGGCCGCCACGACTAAAAATAAATTTTCAAAATACAAGTTTGTAGCGACTTCTTCTTGAAAACTATAAGTCATATTGATATGGGACTTTTTCTAAAATGATCAGCATGACATGATGTTGGTCCTTGTCAAAAATTGCTTTGATTCAACGTTAAACATTGCTGCCAGCGGCCATCTTTGTTTACATAGAGTTATATAGTAAAAACTTGTAGCGACTACTCCTTTGAAACTACTTGGCGGATTTTCATGACACTTTACAGGAATGTTGCTCTTAATGTCTAATTGATCCTAGCAAAATTTCAGATCGGCCGGAAATTCAAGATGGCCGGCACAGCTAAAAATAGATTTTTAAAAAAGAAGTTTGTAGCGACTACATCTTGAAAACTATAAGTGATATTGATATGGGACTTTCTGTAAAATGATCAGCATGACATGATGGTTATCAGAGTCAAACATTATTTTGATTCGACGTTAAACATGGCTGCCAGTGGCCATCTTTGTTTACATAGAATTATATAATGAAAACTTGTAGCGACTACTCCTCTGAAACTACTTGACTGATTTTCATGAAACTTCACAGGAATGTTGCTCTTGATGTCTTATTGATCCTAGAAAAATTTCAAGATGGCCGCCACGGCTAAAAATAATTTTTCAAAAAAAAAGTCTGTAGCGACTTCTTCCTGAAATCAAAATCAATCAGTAGAGCTTCAAGGTCATTGACCTCTTGTTAAAAAATAAGGTTGTAGCGACTATTTCTTGAAAACTAAAAGTGATATTGATATGGGACTTTTTCGAAAATGGTCAGCATGACATGATGTTGGTCCTTGTCAAAAATTGTTTTTATTCGATGTTAAAGATGGCTGTCAGTGGCCATCTTTGTTTACATAGAGTTATATTATGAAAACTTGTAGCGACTATTCCTCTGAAACTAGTTGACGGATATCATGAAACTTCACAGGAATGTTGCTCTTGATGTCTTATTGATCTTAGCAAAATTTCAGGTCGGCTGGAAATTCAAGATGGCCGCCACGGCTCAAAATAAATTTTCAAAAAACGAGTGTAGCGACTACTTCCTGAAATCAAAATCAATCAGTAGAGCTTCAATGTCATTGACCTCTTGTTTGTTGTTGTTGTAGAAGTTAATTTTCCGCGCTTATTTTTTTTGCCCACTCCCCGACGAATGTCTGCGTGGAAGGGAATAAATCTTAATGAAAGTGTACGAGGATAATTGCAGACCATAATATTAAATGTGTTGTTAGATAATATGGCACTTTCTTTATTTGAATAACAATTAAATCTCCACATACTGCCTGTCAGCTACTTCAGTGTCTGTGAGTACACAAATGTACTTGTTGTATAGTGGTGAAAATAATGTTCAGGTTATATGCTGCAGGGCAAGAGGTAAATTGGTAAGGGCGAATAGCTTTTTGGTTCCACTAGTCCTGCAGCGAGAGTGGATTTTTAGCTCTACTGATCAGAGATCAGCAGAGCTTATGCCGTGGTGCGGCGTCCGTCGTCTGTCCGTCTGTCTGTCCGTAAACTTTTATTTGTAGCGACTTCACAGCTGAAACTACTGGATGGATATTCATGAAACTTTACAGAAATGTTGCCCATAAAGTCTAGTTGATCCTAGCAAAAATTCATGTTGATGTGAAATCCAAGATGGCCGCCAAAGCTAAAAATAGAGTTTTAAAATACAAATTTGTAGCGACTTCTTCTTGAAAACTATAAGTGATATTGATATGGGACTTTTTCTAAAATGATCAGCATGACATGATGTTGATCCTAGTCAAAAATCGTTTTGATTCAACGTTAAACATGGCTGCCAGCGGCCATCTTTGTTTACATAGCGTTATATAGTAAAAACTTGTAGCGACTACTTCTCTGAAACTACTTGGCGGATTGTCATGAAACTTTACAGGAATGTTGCTTTTGATGTCTTATTGATCCTAGAAAAATTTCAGGTCGGCCGGAAATTCAAGATGGCCGTCGCAGCTAAAAATAGATTTTTAAAAAATAAGTTTGTAGCGTCTACTTCTTGAAAACTATAAGTGATATTGATATGGGACTTTTTCTAAAATGATCAGCATTACATGATGTTGATCCTAGTCAAAAATCGTTTTGATTCAACGTTAAACATGGCTGCCAGCGGCCATCTTTGTTTACATAGAGTTATATAGTAAAAACTTGTAGCGACTACTCCTCTGAAACTACTTGGCGGATTGTCATAAAACTTTACAGGAATGTTGCTCTTGATGTCTAATTGATCCTATCAAAATTTCAGGTCGGCCGGAAATTCAAGATGGCCGTCACAGCTAAAAATAGATTTTTAAAAAATAAGTTTGTAGCGACTACTTCTTGAAAACTATAAGTGATATTGATATGGGACTTTTTCTAAAATGATCAGCATGACATGATGTAGATCCTTGTGGAAAATTATTTTGATTCGACGTTAAACATGGCAGCCAGTGGCCATCTTTGGTTACATAGAGTTATATAGTAAAAACTTGTAGCGATTACTCCTCTGAAACTACTTGACGGATGTTAATGAAACTTCACAGGAATGTTGCTCGTGATGTCTAGTTGATCCTAGAAAAATTTCAGGTCAGCCGGAAATTCAAGATGGCCGCCACAGCTAAAAATAGATTTAAAATAAATAAGTTTGTAGCGACTACTTCTTCAAAACAATAAGAGATATTGATATGGGACTTTTTCTAAAATGATCAGTATGACATGATGTTGGTCCTTGTCGAAAATCGTTTTGATTTGACCTTAAACATGGCTGCTTTGTTTACATAGAGTTATATAATGAAAACTTGTAGAGACTACTTCTTTGAAACTACCTGACGGATTTTCATGAAACTTCACAGGAATGTTGCTCTTAATGTCTTATTGATCTTAGCAAAATTTCAGGTCAGCCGGAAATTCAAGATGGCCGCCACACTTAAAAATAGATTTTCAAAAAACAAGTTTGTAGCGACTACTTCCTGAAATCAAAATCAATCAGTAGAGCTTCAAGGTCATTGACCTCTTGTTCCAAATTTTTACACCCCTGCTTCGGTTAGAATGTAATTCGTCGATAACTCAGTAAAATATGTATATTGTACTACTCCACGATGCACCACATCTTGAGATATCTCAATATATGTCCAATTTATCTGGAGATGCTCCATGTTGAGATATCACATTTTATCGTGAGATATCTCAATTTACATTGACATTGAGATATTTGTATTCAGATATCTCAATTAATCCCCATAAATCTCAGTGTATATCTCAATTTATCTTGAGATAACTGTTGAGATATATTAAGTTGTTTTGAGATAATTATCTTCAGATCTCTCAATGAGTCTTGTGTCATTGATATCTCAAAATAAATTGAGATATATTTTACAATTTCTCAAGATGTATCGCAACTTATCGTGAGATATGTAACTTGCGATATCTCAAGATCCCATGTGACTTGCGGTCGGTATATGCAATTTTAGTAGGATTTTCTAATTTTGAGTTGGGCTTTATGGCATTTAAAAACTAACCATTGATGTAATTCTTGAGTTTGCCTTAGCACTGTTTCCTTATATTGACAGTTTGCTATCACTAATGTCCCGTTTAAGTACTGGTTGCTATGGTATTTTGATGTCATAGTAAGATGACGTTAAAATTAGAACAGCATGTGGCGTGACGTCATTATGTCGTGTCGCATTAAAAAAATAATTGCATAATATAGCGGCTTTATATCAATTGAGTTTTAGGAGGCAACCTTTCAGAGTGGAAATGACTTCTGATCGCACATTTCAGACCTTTTCTATGCCATGGAAAAAAAACAGACCGAAAGAAAAAAATTGCAAGAAGCTGTTAAGCGGGCTATTTCAGTGCTCTCTTAAAAAGGTGCTGTTAGGCATGGATGACATTTATAATAATTATGACGCACATGTTTGATGTTTTCAGTTTTGAGTAGAGTTTATTTTGGTGTATTCGATTATGCATTCTTTGGGTTTTTGGAGCCCGCAGTTAGTAAAAATCATGTCGTGCATGTACATTTTACAAGCGGGCATGTCAAAAACAAGAAGAAAAAACTATAAGTGATATTGATATGGGACTTTTTCTAAAATGATCAGCATGACATGATGATGATCCTAGTCAAAAATCGTTTTGATTCAACGTTAAACATGGCTGCCAGCGGCCATCTTTGTTTACATAGAGTTATATAGTAAAAACTTGTAGCGACTACTTCTCTGAAACTACTTGGCGGATTGTCATGAAACTTTACAGGAATGTTGCTCTTGATGTCTAATTGATCCTAGAAAAAATTCAGGTTGGCCGAAAATTCAAGATGGCCGTCACAGCTAAAAATAGATTTTTAAAAAATAAGTTTGTAGCGACTACTAATTCTTGAAAACTATAAGTGATATTGATATGGGACTTTTTCTAAAATGATCAGCATTACATGATGTTGACCTAGTCAAAAATCGTTTTGATTCAACGTTAAACATGGCTGCCAGCGGCCATCTTTGTTAACATAGAGTTATATAGTAAAAACTTGTAGCGACTACTCCTCTGAAACTACTTGGCGGATTGTCATGAAACTTTACAGGAATGTTGTTCTTGATGTCTAATTGATCCTTGGCTTCAAGGTCATTGACCTCTTGTTTATACATATACATCGCCGGAAACAACTCGGTTTCAGAACAGAGTTGGTTTACAATTTTATTTGCTATTTACGAACGACGTTGACGACGAATGAGCAATATTCAGTATGAATCAATACCGCATTTCCGGTCTATTTTGTAACCTCCATGTACGATGAGCTTTCTTCATTATTTCGAAAGAGCTTAACCCGGCTGCAAAAAATAATGCAGACGTTAGTGACTCAAAAAAACAACACTTATTAAACCGAACGCGTAATTTTTATACCCAGAGACTGAGAATAAAAAAAGTCAAAAAAATCAAGTTCTTTATTTTATTTAATTATTTATGATATTATTCTAGAGAACATGTCACTTTCTGTGACAGTATACGTATCAATTTATATATGTATCAATTTTGTCTAAAAATAACACTCAAATTACACTTAAAAAATTCGGGTCTGTAGATATGTGTTCGGCTAGTAAATATTTATGTCATATGCCCGATGGACTAGTAGAAAAGTGCGATACATAGCGATCACTTTGTCGTCAGTCCGTCATGACAACTTAACATTGGTTATTACTTTCTCATTTCTTGATATTTCTGCATCAAACATTCAATATATACTCATCATGACATTTCGACATGACCATGCTAAAACATAGTTAAGATCACACTGAAGGTCATTATATGGCTTTAATACTCGTTTTTTTCTTCATGAAAATTAAACGTTGCCTATAACTTTCTCATTTTTGTCTCGCCTTTTCGAAGGAAAAAGAGACGTACATGTTGCTTTTCCGGCAAGACCGCTGTCAAATTGTCAATGTGCGATATTGTCGATGTGCGATAGACTCCACCCACTGTTCCCCGTCTTGCTGTCGATCAATTGGTTTGTGACCCCGCGCTCAATATTATCCACATATTCAACTGCGTTATCGAGCCGTGTAAAACATTAAATATAACATGGCGCCCTCTAGTGGCTAAAGTGGCTTTTCAAAACACAAAGTTTGCTTACGAATTAAAAAGGTACAGATGCCGTCGGTGTTTTTGAACTTTGCAATCACTGATAAGACTAATTAGTTACACACGGTAGCGTAAACTGGAACAATGGCAAGTGTGAACCGATGTTTTGATCGGCTGTCTTTGAAATTGGTACAATTTTAGAATGAAGTGGTTTTTATTACTTACTCTGACAGTCTCTGTGCATGATATAAGTGTTGTATGTAGCATTTCTGAATTTTGTCTCACAATGCAGCGCAGCGATCTTTCTAGTTGGACCTTCTGTTAGTTGAACTTGTTTTATATGTCACAGCTTAGCCTTACATTTTTAAATATATTTATTCTATTTCTATGAATGTTAGTAGGTATATTGAAATACATTTAATGAAAATACTAAATGGTCTAATCAATGGTGACAAGAGTCTGTACTTTTATATTTTCTTATTATATGCATGCATTCATTCTGTCCTTTTTTGAGTTTCAGTCGACAATTTTTAAAAATTAAAATAGCATTAAAGTAAATACAATTTTTTTAACTTTTTGGATATTTTACAGCTCCACTATTATAAGTAATTGTAAGCACTAACGCAGACTGCATATGATGTGGACATATTGATACCCTATACATGTAGGTTAATGACGCATACTTTTTTAACTAACTGTTGATGTGGACGCAAACGCAAAGTTTTAGCGCCTCCTATTCGTTACAAAATATCTCTGCAAAAGTCTGGCTAAAGACTTTCTAATCCGGCTAAAGGAATTTTTAGGGCTTTAGCCAGATTTGGCTAAAGGGTTTAAAATCCTAGCGCTAGCCTAGCAAAGTGTGGTTTCACATATAGTGGACTTGTACTTTACTTGTTTTCACTGGGTTTCTTTTTAATGAAGTGTTGGAATTATTTATAAGCATAACCTGTAGCTTCATCTGGCACAAACAAAGGACATACTTTAAGAGTTAAGATCAGGGCCTAGAATGGATTATGTAAATATACATAATTTGAAGTAAAATATGTTTAATCTAAATTTAAGTTGGCTGATTAATTTTCTGTACGCTCTGTGCTGTTGGGAACATCTCTGTAGTGTAAGGAAGCATGCTTTTCTTTCGAGAAAGAAAAGAGATCCAGGTTCAAGTCCTGGCGGGGAACCTGGCACACTTACTGAGCTGTACAAACTTAGTTCTGGGATAATCACAACTTTAAAATAAATACATATAAAATTGTCCATTACACAATTATACTAGTGTTAAAAAATCATTCCATAATATTTATTTGCACTTCCATGAAAGTGAAGCGGCTATACGTAGTGTTACCCTTATCGTGAAATATGGAAATGTTTGTCATGTTTGTTACTGTATATAATACATTCATCCGAACTGGCATTTTGAAATCAGACAAAACCAAAAGACAAAAGTCAATGAAACTATAAGGCTTTGAATACACTTATTATATAACTTCATTGTTTTAGTTATAAAGAACTGAAGTCGGCAAACACAGATTGTGTCCTCTCCCCCATTTTGGACATGTGTCATTCACTGATAACCGATCGGTCAAATTCTTGCTAATATGTCATGCTACTAATACCATCTTTTCACTGCCTTTCAAATATGTCCGTACTCCCCATGCTATAATACATGTATTATAGCTTTTCTTGTTTATAAACTGTTTTAGTTAAACAGTACTTGATAGGTTACATGACTTAATAGTTTTACTGGTTTCAACAAAGTTCATGTACTAGTATCCTTCATATTATATATTCATCTACGTATTTTAAATGTTGAACTTATTGTTTGTCTATTAGTAAATGGTTAGGGAATAAACTCATTTACATTCATTAGAAAGGGATTTATTACAGCAAAAACTACAAGCATTTTTGCTTTCTGAATTCCTCAGGGTTATGTCAATATCCGTCTACAAAAATTAATTTGGCAGGTTTGACGTACATTTTATGAATGATTTCCCCACTGTATTGTCGTCATTTTTGATTTCAACGAACTATATCCACGGACATTCACCTTACATTACAACTTCATCTCTTATCAACATGATCAACACTATATTGATTGTCGAACTCATGAACTCACCAGAATTACCCCATCTATAAATGGGACGCTCTATTTTTCATAAATATAAAAGATAAATACTATACATTTTACGGACCTATATAACATGTTTGCAATTATAAGTGTGTGAATAGAAATTGCAACAGCGAGGTTAATGCACTCTTAAGTATATCTGAACGTCATATGTGGTGTAAAGTGATAGGCATTTGTGATGCGAACCACTGAAACATTGTTTTACTTTATTATATATGCCTCACAATAATTAGCAAAATTATGGATTATGGAACATCGGCACAATAGCAACAGATTGTTCGCACGCGAAAACGTCGACGTCATTAAGCAACACGACGTCAACGTCATCAAGCACCAAAAACGTCATAGTGGAGAGCTATATAGAGCGCAGGAGCGGACGTTAAAATCTCGACTGCAATTTTCACTGCCCAGTAAATATTGTTTTCAAATAAACGTTGAAACGTCGAAATAAATCATTGTAGGGACAGACGTTGTTTTTAAAAACAGACAAGGCAGAAAACTGATTTAAAGTAATTTATTAATATAAAGTAATTATTATGTTTTGTAAAAACATTATTTCTGTTCGATTTTTACAACTACGTTTACAATATATATTAAAGACAATGCCAGTGACGCCATAGATAATGATGCGTCATACTACGGGCCTCGAACGCCAAAAACAACACTAAACGATATCGAAGTTGTATTAAGGTTATGACAGAAGTTATTATTCAACGAACAATGACATTACTATTAACGGAACAAGGGTACTCTTATCGATATATGTTAGCATGGCATTCACCACTCCTTAGCTTTCGCTTTCTGAGATTTACTGTGGCGAATATGCATTTTCCTTTTTTAGAAGTAGGAGCTTATTGTTACTTCTGCTTTTCCAGAAATTATAGAAATGTATTGATTATTTATTTTCTTTTTTCGTAACGTATGTACATTTCTCAATATTCAAAAAATTGGCATACGATATGTTGTACATATATTGACTTTGTCATATTCTACACAGTAAATGTTGTTAAAAGGAATTTATCACATAATTAACGGTGTGGGAGTGGAATAACATCATTCTATATTTTCGATATACCACTAGTTATATAAGTATGCAATTGAGCCTAGTATGTGCTGTCAAAAAAATCGATAATGACTATGATCCAATTTCCACGGTTTATGTCTGTTTCGTGTGTTACAGCGACAGGCAAAATGCAATAAAAGTCGATATGTGAGTTATGGAATAAATAGAATCTAACATTCGTTCTCATTTATTATTGAATTTATTAAACTCGTTAGCAAAAATGATATAATGCTCGGCTCTTGCAAAAATGATATAATGCTCAGCAAGAGCCTCGCATTATATCATTCTTGCCAACTCGTTTAATAAAAGCAATAATGAATGAGTACTCATGTAAGATCCTCTATATACTCAATAAGCATACGTGTAGCGAAGTAAATCTAGCACTAGTCTGGCTAAAGCCTTATTAACCCTAAAAAAAACCTGATTCCCTGAATGATCACTTAGTGCCTGTATTTTCTGAGAGATCCCCTTGTATGTATGCAATTCCTGAGTATATGATAGAAATCATTTTAAATAGTAGCACCATTCTAAATACAGGCTTAGGTGGTATACTCTCAATTTCCATTTATTCCCACAATGAAAATTATAGTGTCTATGATCGGTTTTATTGATCTATTATATTTCTATAGATTAGATTCGATCCGATTCGTCCATATATCATGTATATAGAACATTCTTTATTAAATGTATTTTAAAAGTGATACCCAACTGTGAAATTAACGTGTATTTGTCTAAAGCTCCGAGCAATACATGATTTAATGAGAAGTCATTTAATATTGGCTTTCCTAACGTTCACTTACTAGGCCTTACAAGTGTATCATCATCGAATGTGAAACACCGAGAAGGCGTCAAATAATATCTGACAGTGTAAGTAATTTCCACATGTTTACATATGATAATTACACCCACATCGTACATATGATAAATTTTCCATTTTAAATGTATTGTAGGCATTCATTTTATTGGTCGAAGCGCCAGTAAACGCATTCATTGTATTACATTTCTCTTTGGGCTGTCTATTCCAAGAAATCACTGGCATATTTTGAATGGATTCCGCTTTAGAGATCGGGATTGCAAGGCAACCAATGCTTTACGTAGATCTCTTATAATAAGAAATAATGTTGGTATGTTTGTTGTATTTTTAAGATTTGTTTTGGTATGCGTGTTAAATAATGTGTAAGTAGTTTTCTAATAAACAGTATGCTCTCCTTTTGGTGACTTAGACGTCTTATGAGCTCATTTATTGCATTTAAACAGTTATCAATATTAAATAAATTATTTGAGATGATATAAACACAAATGAGGTCGGTTAATGCATTAACTATATTGTGTAAGTCTATACAGTTTTTGAATTAAAAATTAATCCTGTACTCAGGACAATTGTCGTTGTTTTGAATATATGTATACATGTATATGAAACAGAAGTACACATTTAAAATATATAGATATAAGTACATATATATTTTCCTGTCAAGTACTATAAATAAAATAGGATTTTTGGACGGAGCACACTTAGCTATATTTGAGTAATATTCTAAACTAGTATTTTGTAAACTGAACATTGTAAAACATTATAGTTACACTGATTCTGCCTTTGAAATATACAGTCAAACTTGCTAATACGATCACGTGTATTTGGCGACCAATTGTCTTATGCGACCATTTTTGCGTCCTCCTGATCATTTTCTTACTAAATTGTAAGTTCATTAAGCATACAATTTACTATTCAAACATTTTGCTCATCAGTCATATGACTTATTGTAAGATATTGCAATTATTGTAAGGTTTATGTGTGGCCACGACCCCACTAGACCCATTACGAGATGATAATCTTATTCTGTGGAGTTTATTGCAGCTTAACGTGGACTAATTTCGATTTTACTAGGAGAATACGTTTGCTTTACTTTTAATCATTGAATGTATTGTACTATGTCTAAAATGTTTCCAACTATGGAACAATTAAATACGTTTAAACCAAATGCATACTACTTCTTTAGACTCGTTGTGTTCTACTTAGGAAATTGTGCGTGTTATTCAAGTGGTAGCCTGTTAGCTTTGCAACCGACAGGTTGTGAGTTTGACGCGCCGCCACCAAACATTACGCTGATGATATTGAGTAATCCACCCCTACTGAATCTCCCTTGGCGCTAGACATGGAAGCTTGGGCTTGTGGACTTGATCTAGTAACGCCCACTCATATTCGACTTACCCTTGGGCACAGAAAGTGACGTACACCTGGCGTATCTTGTGACTAGTAGATGTTTACTTCTTTTGATGAATTCAGTTCTACTTAGGACATTCCTCTTAGGTGAACGCGCTCCTCTGAGAATTTTGACGTATTGATCTCATAGTTTGTCGATTAGTAATTGGATCAGGGATACACTAAAGTATTTATCTAACAAGACAGTGATTTAAACCTCTGGGTAATGTCACTATACCATACAAGAAAATAAATTTGTCTGGTTTGACGGGTGTTTTGTTAAAAGTTTTCCCTTCTTTATTGTCTTCGTTTCTGAATTTATTATAGTTATTATACTATTTGTAACTCATTTAGCGAGGCGTTTGAACTCAAATATGTACATGAAAGATATTCAAATCAGTTCAATACTGATTATATTGGAAAGAATATGATACCCACATTTATTCCAAATCAGTGCATGCTCGACGATTAATTGAAATGTTGTTTTTTAATAATAAGCCAAGTAAAAAGTAAAAAAGAAATGCAATATTAAAACTAATTGTATTTTCCACATATATTTTGTAACGTAATATTTTTGATTATTAAGTACGATTATTTATTTATTTACTTACTTAATTGACTTACTTACCAACTATTTATTCGAAACACATGTTTAGCATCTACAAAATCTATAGATGCACATTTAATACAAAATAAGCATGATTAGGTTGTCGGCTATCCAGTTTCTCGAACTACCTTTACAGTTCAATGGACTTTATTATTGTACCAACATCTTAAACATGCTTGTCCGGAAACAAGAGTTATTTGATTCGATTTCTGGCTGCGGTAACTGTTCTGACTATGTTATATTTCTGTTGTTTTGTGATTTATTTGAAGGATGTATATAATCCTTATATATACATAGAGGATTTATCTTGATATGGAGTGAATATATATTTTCATCTCGGTGAAAGAAAACTGAAATATTTTCACACGTGCTTTGTATTGACGACAAACCAGCAACATTTCTGTTTTTTATATACTCATAACCCGGAAAGTTATGCATTCGTTTTGAGGGACGTCAGCCATTCGTTATGGTGAAATTTCTATTTTAACTCGCCATAACTTTTAAAATACTTTATTTATATCAATAAATCTACCACGCATTATCTAAATGATATAACTTTTCTACCAACCTTCAACACAATTTGAATCGACAAACTGGCAAAACTGAACGACATCAATTCTTAAAATGCTGATTATATTTTCAAAACTCATTTGCTTAGACCATTTTAAAGCTGATGATCATGATATATATTGAATATCTATTTTGTAAAAGACGTTGTTCCGTCAGGGAAAACTAGCAGTGAAAATATAAGCTGATATGGCTCACATTTGAATTATGTGAACATGTGTTGATTGGATTGCGCAGTTCCTTGTTGCTGTAATGTTTCCGAGTCCATCTTCAACTATTTCGTTACGTTTTAATAAGCATAATCTGCCTTTAAGCTATATCGATATCATTGCTTATACATGAGTACCCGTCCTGACGTGAATAACATAGAATCGTCTCTGAATCCCTAACACTGACATGAAAAAAAGAGTATGATAATGGGCCTTTGAAAATGGCCGAGCACGACACATACGAAATATTGCAGTCTCGGTTTGATTGAGACTGTTCATGAGCGGTAGTGAAATATGCTAGCTACCGCTCACGCCCTCTAGCCGCGGGTTGAGCAGAATTCAATATTCATAAAATCAATAGTACACAATTTTAACCATCCCTAAGATGGCATGCATACGGCGGTGGACATGGAGTTATTTGCTTCCACATGTCGTACGGCGTATGGTCCCAGTATCTAATAAAATTAAATGCCCCGAAGAGCGAAATAAATATAATGGAATTTAGTTGGGAGCAGCGGTTATGAAGCCTGCGTATCACAAGTAACAGCCAAAAGACTAAATTAAAAAGCAGACAACATATCCTATAAGCGGTTAAACAATACACAGAGCCTTTTATCGGCCGGAGTAGTGGAACCACCGAATCAAAAATTAAGTAAGAAAACAAAAGAAATTGAAAATGTACCACCGATAACTAAATATAAATATCGGGCTCAGCGATCTCCAAAGATCGTTGTAGTTGTCATAACAACATGGAATAAAACATACGCCATATGTGTTTGCGTAAATACATGAAATATATCTAAATCCTATTTTAAACATTTAACAAGCGTTAAACAACACAGGGCATATGTGTCATTTTATCATATGTCAATAAACTATAAACAATGAATGTGGTCATCAATATAGTGTAGTATTGGGGTAGTTATATAATTAAACACATGACTATCAACATTGTGAACAATCTGCAATTTGTTACCTCGTGCTTTAGAATACGATTGGTTCACTGACTGCACTGGTGATAAGGACAAGGATAAAATGAAGAGATGTGAAATATTTTTGTCACATTATGTCCAAGCAGTACTCAGATAAACAGCAATATATCTAAGCTTTACTATCGTAATAATACAGTTATAAAAATAGTAATTATTTTTTCCATATTAGGATCCGGGTTTGTCAAAAAACGTTATTGACTGCGAATACTTCAAAGAACATAATTAACTGGTGATTTACACGTGAACAATTTCAACAGCTTGACATTGTTTTGAACTAAAGATGTTATTACTCACTGCTCCTTTGGGTTCATCAAGCCCAATCTTTGCAGTTTTAAAGTAGGATATCTCTTAAGCCGTCGCTAAGAGGCGTGAGAGGTGTTGCACTTTACATTACCTCTCATGAGCAGACTCAATAAAACCGAGTCTGCTACTTCTATCTCTTGTTTGTGTTTGTTGCTTCCAAGGGATCCTCTTTACATACAGTGATTGAGTTTAAACGAGGGACGTTCAATATATTCTGTCATTGGCATTTTGAATAAACATTTATAACGTATATTGTTTAATTCTCTTTCATAATCCCACGACTTATTTTCCCTTAGCAGAAACATTCCTTCGCAATCGAGCTACCCATAACGTAAATGCTGCACAGTAGTTTCCCCTTTGCGTACTGTTGAAACACTGGAGGATTGCACTACCATTAGCTCTTCTTGAAGCATAATGTTTCACAAAGAACATTTTCTTCAGCAAAATAACTAGGAAATTAACCTTACGTCGGGGGAATAGGGTTGGTGGAATTGGATCAAGCTGTACTACTTTATTTTGATTCTAAAGTACTGCACAATTTCGCTTTTGCGAGATTAAATATTGCCATGAATTAGCTGAATGCCATTTAAATCTTTACTCGAATGCTTGTTCATTAGAACTGTTTGGCAGTCTTAAAGCTGTACAGTCCCTATTTTAACTGGTAATAACTCATGAATATGAATGAGTCACGTGTGAAGTAGTTTCAAATCGACGAACACCCCAAAAGTCGGTATATAAGGAGAAATCGATACGTAAAATTTCACATTTTTATTTAGCCTCCGTACAGGTAACATCGATAAATATACGGTTGCAGAATATATGTGATAAAAAAATAGTTGCCCGGAACGGGATTTTAACCACAGTCTTGCACTTGTAAGATTTAAAAGATGTACGCTGAACCTCTAGACCACTGCTATTTATTGGTATTTTGTAGCATTTTTAACACTAAATAGGCATTACGTAATAACAAGAGCGCTCACACAAACTCATCAAGCGCTAAATAACAAGTCGAGATATGGTTGATTTGAGGCGAAGTATTAGTTTCATATTGATAAGATACAGTATTACACCAGGCAATGTTAATTTACACGTGCGACAATATGGACTGCATATTTATTGATCCATCTTTAGTTGCGTTCAAATATGTTAAGTTATTTTGTCTCACAATATATGGTAGTTAGTATACTATTTTCTCAAGTAGCGTTGTGGTTCAGTGGATAGAGCACAGGACTTGAAATCAGAAGGTCGTGTGTTCGAGTCCCGAAAGAAGCTAACATCTTTTCTGTACAAAATACTGTTACCTGTGTATAGGTACGATGTGCACTGGTCGATGTATATAAAGTTAATGATTTCTTGCGCTATATTTGCTCGATTTAATACCCGATTTCGACATGAGCTGATGAACATGAAGTTACAAATAAAGACACGCCTACAAAGAAGAAATCGATTGATATAGGGACTCTGTAGCTTTAAGTACATTATCTCTATAAAACTTATCTGTGATTGTTTTCCCTTCTTTGCAAGGTATCTGAAACTAGAAGTGAAAATAGTGGCATAACAGACAGGGCCCTGCTTGCTTTGTTTTAACCATCGTTTGTTATTCACGCGTCACTGTGATGGTAAAGCATTACATATAGTGAGTGTGTTTGTACGAGGGACGTTCAATATATTCTGTCACTGGCATGAATTTGAATCAACATATATTACGTATATTCTTTAATTCTCTTTCATAATCCCTCAAAGTATTTAAGTATTCCCCCTTAACAGAAACACACTTTTGCAATCGAGCTACCCATAACGTAAATGCTGCACAGTAGTCTTCCCTTTGCATACTGTTGAGACACTAGAAGTCTGCACTACCAAGAGCACTTCCTGAAGAATAACCTTTCACAGAGAGACTTTTCTTAACAAAGTAACTAGGAAAATATCACAGGAACTAACGTCGGGTGAATAGGGTTGGTGGTCAAGCTGTACTACTTCATTTTGCTTCTAAAATACTGAACAAATACATGGCCATGAATTAGCTGGTTGCCATTTAAAACTTTACTCGAACGCTTGTTCATGTAAAAGTGTTTGACAGAGTTAAGTACATTATCTCTATAACACTTACCTGTGATTGTTTTGCCTTCTTTGCATGGTATCTGAAACTAGAATTGAAAAAATAATGGCATAAAAGACCCTTTAGGTGCTTTTGTCGTCTTAGCAATAACTGGCATTGCTTGATTTGTTTTTAACCGTCGTTTGCTATTCACGCGCCGTTGAGGCTAAGCATAATAAAATCATGTCTCAATCGCAGCAGTGTATCTTCGATTAAAATTAATATATTATCTAACGAGGTATTTCGCACAATTCAAACGTTCAGCCTTTTGTTCCGATGTCAACTAATGAGTTTGTTTTTAACCATCGTTTGCTACTGACGGTAGTGTATCTTGGATTAAAATTAAGATATTTGTAAGAAGATATTTTGCACATTTCAAACATTGGACCTTTGGTTCTGATGTCAGCAAATGAGGAATTCTTTGAGCACAAGATTTTTAAATTTTAATCAGTTGGTCAAAATGTGGTGGACACTACCTTTATCTAGTAACCAGCATAAGTGCCATCATCGTCAACCATTGCCTCCTCAGCAGCAATAATCTGCTTTGTTGCTGCTTCTACTGACCTGCCTGGCTGGTTATCTTCTTTAGAGTTATTTTTACCATTTTTAAATGTCTCTACGCGCCTGAATATACGGCGGAAGTGCTGTATTTGCCGCACACCTTCATATTATCTGCCTTGGAGGTATCTTTTAAAACATAACGTACTTTAATAAATACTGATAAAGGTGATACCTTACTTTAGATTGTCATTGACTTTTATTTTAACAATGAAAACTGCCACTATACATCATTGCATATATTTCAACACTAAATAAATAGTTGTTATCGGATTAAATCCAGATTTTGTCTGTATACTTGCATTGTAATAACCTTAAAATGCATTTTTTGTGTGTAGTTTGTTATATCATGCATTTTCGATGGAAACCATGTAGTGACAAAATTTATTGAATGCCCCTCGTACGACATAACGATATCTACTAATTGCACTATATGTTATGTTTTTATTAAATGACCCGGGACGCGGTTAATGAACATAGGAAACAAATATGGTTCGTCGGCTATTACGCATCTTTGTGTTTTGTGGATACATCTGTATTTGACTTTAAAGAGAACTAGTATATGATGATAACGCACATGGGAGGTTATATATTCAACATACTAATTGCGTTTAACACTTACATGTTTATTGCAGATACATGCATTATTCTTAAATCCATTATTATATACTCTGGAATAATTGTTTCGAACCGCCTGTTTCTTTTGCAGTTTTAAGGTCAAAATGTATATCAAAAGGAGCAAAAAGTCTTTATAATCTACAATAAATCGTCTAGAACAAGAAAGCAGTATTAAATGAATGGCGTTTTACGGCACATCGACACATAAATAGGTCATATTGTGCGCAAAAAAATATGCTATATGAAGAAATGAAGAATTTATTAAAAATTAATGTAAATATATAAAGATAAAACTATTTACAGTCAAGGGATGGTAAGGTAGTATTAAAGATAAGTATAAAAGTCGAACAGGAAATGCAGCTTTCACAGAACACAGTAAATCCAAAAACACGCAAAAGGAAACACATGCATGGAAATGTTATTAAAGAATAAAGGCATATGACGTCACAAACCCAAAAAGGGTTGACAATAGGGCTACCGCCTTGGAACGGTCAGTAGAAAAAAAGGCCGCTGGGGATTTAAACCAGGTTCTGGTATGCTCCTAACCAAATTTCAAGTAGTTACTCTATTGTTCAATATGTTAACCCTTAAAAAAAGCCAAGGGCTCGAAATATTGAATAAAATAATACCAATTTGAAATTATGAAACTTTTATGTTTAGTATTTTATTTCAGATTTTTTTGTCTAAACAATTGCATGTAACAATCAAAGATTAGCAAGATGCTAAGGGTAACACATAACCTGTTCAGAATTTTTAACAATATGTATAGGTTATTAGATTTATATTTGGATATATGCGCGACTTTAGGAGCACAAAATGTATACGCGGAAGAACGAGTGTATATATCCCAACACAAATCTAACAATATTTTTATTGCATACGAATGTTGAATATAAAAACGAATAGTTAGAAATAAACATACGTTTACATCAATTGACACACTTCCTGTGTATGCGAATATGTACGTTGCCTGTTAAATTGAATGCTTATACAATAATTGTGTATCTACCGTTATTATGCCATAACGTAGATTATCTTTTTGACATAATATGTGTTACTTAATTACACGTTACATATTAAGGCTTCACTAAATATTAAAGCAGACCTACACGTCAATGTTACATAAATTATAGGGTTCATTAAGTTATTTTACAAGTTTTATATATTTTGAATCAAATCAAGTGGTTCAAAACATTTATTAAATATTTAGTTCATCCAGTTGTATTCTGCGGTCATTTTTTTGTGTCGTAACTGGTGACCGTTTTTTAAATGAACTCAGGCCAATGAAATAACGTTTAATATAGACTGCTTAGTTAAATAGAATTTGGTAAGTTACATGACTTAGCGAGGATCGTGCGCATATAAAATCGATTCAAGCTAACCAGTAGGCCTTATTGCCTACTGATCGGTCCAAGTCGGTAAACCTATCTTCACCACCCTTTCTGTTGTTTTTGTCTCTTTCATTGTATTTTCAAGTCCTTGTTTGCAGTACAGTGCGGACCTACGATGCCATTGCGTTCGGACGCTGTGGTTTCTATATGACCCTATATCTCTTTTTTTAATCGTTTTATTGGTTTCAACAAAGGTCCATGTATGTGTCCTCCGTATTATATATTCATCTAAGTATTTTAAATGTTGATCTTAGTGTTTGTCTATTAGTATATGGTTCGGGAGTAAATTCAATTACATCCATTATATACATGATATAGGGATTTATCACAGCAAGATTTAGAAGCTTATTCTTCTGATATCCTCGGGGTAATGTCAACATCCATCTAAATAAAAAGAATTTGGGCAGGTTGACGGGATATTGTTATGAATGATTTCCCCACTGTATTGTCGTCAGTTCCTGATATCAACGAAACATGTTATTATACTATTAGTAACATATTTGTGAGACTAATGTTCCCATGGTGGCTATTCATGCCATATCCTCTGGCAATAGAATTATAGTGCAGCTGAGGTAGTGAATGAGTACGTAAAAAAACGTTGGAAAATGATTACTTTATCGTGGTTTAAAGTTAGTTAGCCGGTTATGAGACATATTAATGTAGATACAGATTGTTGTTAGTTGATGTATGTTGAGGTTTGAGATTTTTGATAGGTTTAGGATATGTTGGGAGTTGTGTTTGTATAGATTGTTTGTGTATGGTTATTATTATAGTTAGTTGGTTGTTGTTATGTAGAGTGGGTGGGGGATGTGGATGGTGAGGTTGTGGTTGGTGATTATGATAGTGATAGGATTGTTTGAGTATGTGGAGGATTGTTGGTAGGGGAGTTGTTAGTTGGTTGTTTTGTTGTTGGGGTGGTGTGTGATTTGAGAGGTTATAGGATTTTGGTTGGTTTGTTGGTTTTGTGGAGGTGGGTGTTTTTGTTATGTGGGTTGGTTAGGGGTATGGGTTAGGTGTGTTTGTTGTTAGGTGTGGGTTGGTGTTTTTTGTTGTGTTAAGGGTTAGGGTTGTGTTAATTTTGTTGGTGAGTTGGGTTGTGGGGTGGTTGGTGGTTAGGGGTTAATAGTGTAATGGGAGTGGGGTGGGGGTGGGGTGATGTGGTTAGGGTTTGATTTGGGAGGTGGAGGTGGAAAGTTTGGAGGGGGTGGGGGGAGGAGGTTTGGTGTTGGGTATTGGGGTATGGGTGAGATGATTGAGATGGTTGTTTTGGAGTTGGAGTAGGGTTTGATATTGTTAGGGAGGGGGTGAATAGGGGGGGGGGTTTATGTGGGTGGGTGTGGGTTGTGGTTTGTTTTAGGAATGTGTTTATTTATGATATTGTTGGGGGGGTTTGGTTGGGGTGTGGAGTGAGGTTATGTTTGTTAGGTGGAGTTTGTGTAGTTGAGTGTAAGGGGTGTTAGTTGTGTGGGGTAGTTGTGTGTGGGGGGTATTTGGTTGATAGGTTTATTTTGGGGGGGGGGGGATTTTGTTTGTTTGTTGGGGGGTTTGGGTTGGGTGTTGTGTGTGTGTGGTGATGGAGGGTTAGGGTGTGGTGT